>OY987247.1:9368157-9467257 GCA_963920765.1 Ulota crispa | reverse complement strand
AACTGGTTTCAAATTTTTATATTAAAAGAGTGCATTTTTTAAAGAAGTTAGTGGGTTGCCCGCCCTCTCATGTTTTTCAAAAATTCATTCATAACTTCTTCAATGAATGTCAGAATGAAGAAAAATTAGATGCCCATGCACATCTTTGAATTCCCCATCTTCCATAACAACCTTAGAAAATCACACAAACTAGTTTAGCTATGAGTACATGCCCAAAATCCATTTGCCCTACGAGGGGACAAGGGTCCTTTAGGAGTTAATTTCTTGTTTGTATATGGTGACTAGTGCGCTTTTCCTATGCAATCTCTAATGTTTACAATTTATTTTTCAAGAAGGTAGATGTTGATTCTATTTGCAAGTCCCTTGCATTTTTAGTAACTCTTACTATTTGTTTATTCCAGCAACATGCATGCAAAATGCTTGTTGGACATGAGAGTTCTTATATTGACTTTGGATATGTGTCTAGCTCATAAATAAACAAAAAAATCCAACCAAGAAGAGAGAGCAGGCGAGAGAGACAAAGGAGAGGCATGGGAGAGTTGGAGTGGGGGGCAGCAACCATTAAATTGGCTAAATTTTGTAGGATTGCTATCAAGAAATTTGTGAGTCTAAAAACTTTTGAACTTTGTAGTGTTAAATTTGAAAATTTTAGCTTTTTCGCAATATTTTTAGCCATTTTAACTAAAAGTAAAATTCATATTTAAAATTGGTGGTGGGGAGTGTCAATGTGAGGAGGGAAGAGTCGGGGAGGGGAGGATTAGGGAGGGTCGGGATGTGGGGGAGGGTTGAAATGTGGGGAGAGGGGAGGGTTGAAATGTGGGGGGAGGGGAGGGTTGAAATGTGGGGGGAGGGGAGGGTTGAAATGTGGGGGGAGGGGAGGGTTGAAATGTGGGGGGAGGGGAGGGTCAAGGAGGGTCGGGATGTAGGGGAGGGTTGGAATATGGGGGGAGGGTTGGAATATGGGGGGAGGGTTGGAATATGGGGGGAGGGGCGAGATGTGGAGGGAGGGGCGGGATGTGGAGAGAGGGGCAGGATGTGGGAGGAGGGGCAGAATGTGGGAGGAGGGGTGGGATATGGAGGTAGGGGCAAGATGTGGGGGGGAAGGTCGGGATGTGGGGTGAGGGTCAAGACATGGAGGGAGGGTCGAGACATGAGGGGAAGGTGGGTTGGATCAAAACAGAGCCAGTAAAGAAAATCCAGAAAGAAAGGAGGAAATAAACCCGCTCATTAGCTGGTTACTGGGCCCCCGATGTGCAAATATCAACCCCTCGGTGTGTACATATCAATTCCCTATAAAATTTGAAAATTTAGTGAATAGGTGGTGCTTGGAATGAGTTTTGGTAATAACGGACATTGCTCGCGTATGTAACTGATAGGACATGGAGTTTCTTGTCATAGGACATGGATTACTAGCTAGAAATTCACCAACAAAAAAAAATTATTTCAAATTTGCTTTCCATGTATTTGATAAATGGTTCTTTCACCATAGTGACATGCAAAGTGGTAGCCTTCTGCATCATCCTTTATGATCTACAAAAATATATACTAAGGTGGTATGATCAAAAATAGTCACTATAAGGCTTGGTTGGATTTTTCATGGTCTTCTCGAGACACAAAGATTTTTTGTCGAGTCTTTAGACAAACAAAAATAGATGTTAAATGCAACACAAAAGAATTCATATTTTTTAAAGCATTACTACGTTGTTGATGAATTTTCAAAGTTTTCTATAGTAGACACCTATTTGCAACTTGTTTGATCCCTTGCAACTTGAAAAGAGATATGTGTAATCAAGGAGACTAATTGACTCTTGTAAAAGAATTTGCCTTTTTTTGTGTCACTCAATGGCTAAAGAGGGTCCATTTAACCCCTAAATGCCGAAGGCACCCAATTTGGGTGTTTGCAAAACTTTGAAAACAAATAAAATTTTATTAGATCACTATTTTTAGTATTTTCTTTTGAACACAAGTTTGCTTTGAAGTCTATTTTCAACATCAAAAATCTAATTTTGAAAATGAATGTTCATGATTTTTCTATTCAAGATTTTGTACAAGGGTGTCCACTGCCATCTTGAGTTTTCTAGTGTTGAAAGATCTTGAAAATGAGCCTCAAATACACTAGAGCTTGGAGAAAAATCCGCATTAGAAATCTATTTAAAAAAAATACAAGAGTATATTTTGAAAGTCGTAAATTGGTTGAGGTTAAACATGTAATGACCTTAAACCTTGTATTTTTTTGATGACCAACTTTTTAGATTTGATATGTGAAATGAGGATTAGAAAACTTCAAGTCACTTTTGCAGTTTTAACACCCTCATGTTTAAACGTTATCATCTTTCAAAGTATAAGTGATATTGTTGTGTTTTCTTTTTCCATGTAATCTCTAACATGTCAAGTTTAAATTTGTACGGTTACAATTTAAAGAAACTTGATGAGATTTATGAAAAGGTTGGTTGATTGTTCACTTTCCTAAAAATGCCGAGAAGTTCAAAAAGGCCTTGGGCATTTAGAGGTTGACCCCTCAAGGCCTAGGCAGAGTTTTTTGAGCTATGTAGTGACTTTGGGCAAGTCACTACAAATGAATTTTGCATTTATTTTTTATTTTATTTTCACACATGAAGTATCCAAGGAGTAGCTTTAAGGCCCAACAATTTTCATAACTTTGGACTACATGGTTCAAAAGTTATTGCATGAATTGTTGTTTTTTTTGCTTGTCAAGGCAGCCCGGGCAGCTCAAAAATTTCTTTAAAAATTACATTTCAAATTTAGTTTTTTAAAAATTGGTTCTTTAGATCTATATATAGGTGGGAAGCTTTGAATCATTCAATTTCCATTAATGAGATGAAAGTTATGAGAAGTTTTAGTTTGTGGGTAGGTATGGAGTCTACCTACCCGCAAACTAAAACTTCTCATAACTTTCATCTCATTAATGGAAATTGAATGATTCAAAGCTTCCCACCTATATATAGATCTAAAGAACCAATTTTTAAAAAACTAAATTTGAAATGTAATTTTTAAAGAAGTTTTTGAGCTGCCCAGGCTGCCCTAATAAGCAAAAAAAACAACAATTCATGCAATAACTTTTGAACCATGTAGTCCAAAGTTATGAAAATTGTTGGGCCTTAAAGCTACTCCTTGGATACTTCATGTGTGAAAATAAAATAAAAAATAATGCAACATTCATTTGTAGTGACCTGCCCAAAGTCACTACACAGCTCAAAAAACTCTGCCTAGGCCTTGAGGGGTTAAGGACCACTGCACATCCATTCGTGAGCTAATTATAGGGAAGCTTTAGGTGAGAGGGTCGCAATTTGAGCATTCTACATTAATCACACATGATACATTGCTTGTATTGTTTTTGTTAGCAACTCAATTATTTTCCTGCGTATCTCATGTATATCCAATAAATCATTTTCATGCAACTGAAGGTTCATAAATTATTGTCAATCTCCTCAAAGACAAAACGGGGAATATTATATACATATATGACGACAAGCACATTAAGTTTTATTTGCATCATGCAAAAATGCATCAAACCCACAAGATGGTTTCATTGTTTAGATTGGTATGTTTTGCGATAATCATGTTCATATAGCTCATAAAGCCTGAAACGGTATAGAAATAAACGCCATTATACGTAATATTACAAGCATATGTTTGTACTTGGTGTAACATTTGATCCTATTCAGATAATGGAGATAAGGAGAGGTATCACCTTCTTGCACAATACTCCTAGACATGCACAGGAACCTCTTCATGCTCAATTTCCCAGCTCGTCAACTCCCCTTGTATAAAATCATAATGCATACCATGAATATGCAATTTCCCTGCCTTGAGTCGCTCTTCAATGAAAGGGAAGGTCAACAAATTAGCTAGAGACACGTTCACCGCTTCCTGCATTTCACATTATAAAACAATGTTAATAGTACGCTCGTGAATTCATTGCAAAAGGTTCGCCCACAACGTTTGCACAAAGGGACCAGTACAAGAATGATATCTTACACGGTTTACTGTTCATCAGTGTAGAATATGTCTTAAAGTTGATCTTGCACTCGTTTCGAACATTTTTTTTCCATATTCTAGGCATTAGTGCAGCATTATATGATGAGTAATGTGACTAAACGAAGAGGAAAGAAGTGTACCTGCTCACAAAATTTGCATTGTTCATCAAATGGCTTCCCTGCCATCACTGCTAAAGCCTTCTTCTTGGCAGGAAGCCCGATCCTAACCCAGCTTCCTACGAAGTCACTGCAAAAGAACACAAATTCTGAGAGCAGAAACCAGAAAAGCAAACTGTAGTGACCAAAAAATGGTTACAAACTTTGAAAGTCACTATTTGCTCAGCTAGTGAGGGTTAAGCTTGTGTAACCAAGGTTTTCTTTTTAATCAATTTTGACTTTCCTCAAAAGTTTTATGGACCTTCACCATCATGCTTTCAAGAAAAATCATGTCCAGAAATGTCATATCCAGGTTTGGGGATCAGAGTAGTGGGATTCTTACCCTGAGTAGACATCTCGTGTCATTAGCGCCCTTATACCTCCACAGCTGCTGTGTCCCATGACTACAATATGATCCACCTGCACAGGAAGGCAAGAGTTCGAATCTGAAACTCTTCCATTACACAGACACGTCGAAGTAGCAAACAAAAAAACACTAGATGTCCAAAATTTACGAGATTTTCCTGGCATGACGTGCTCTAGAGCGTCGACCTTGAACAATACAAAGAGGACATAAATTTAATACCCCACACTCTCCTTTCGACATACCTGAAGAACAGTTACAGCAAACTCTATAGCCGCGCTTGTACCATGATGCTCACCCTGCACAAAAGTGGATTTAAGACACGTCATCAGATAATAACCCAAGCAAAGAAACCAAAAAGAAAGAAAAAGAAAAAAAAGTAAGCTTGTATTGAAACAAATATGCACGTTGGAGCATCACATACCGATCCTTCGCAAGGGGGGACCAAATTCGCAACGTTTCGAACTATAAATGCCTCGCCAGCTTCCAGACCATGGAGCATTGTAGGACATACCCGAGAGTCTGCGCATGTGATCATCATCACCTACGTACCAAATCCATGCACTTGGTACATATCAGGTTCTGAGAATTCATACTTTACCAGCTTCTGGTAAGTGTTAATGGCTTTACTTACTTGTCAGGTGCTCCCTCCGTCCCTCTAAAAAGCTCCAAATTAGACACATTTCTTGTACCACTAAAAAGCTCCCTTTTGCTAATTTCAAATACTAAGAAAGCGTTTGCCATGTTCAATGATCTAATGGGGGCAGGTTAAGCAATTAGATAGCATTCATCTCCTAGCAACCTTGGCCTTGCCCATATGAGGTACAATTGTTGCTACTAATATTTAAATCATCAATAATGAAGAGCTGGCAGCATGCACAAATACGGTACTTTTTGCATGGAAATTGGGTGCCCAAACGGCAAAGCTGGAGATTTTGCACACATTTGGTAGATGGTATATTGATTCTGGAATGCATGTGTCACTAGCACAAAGACTAAAAACACAGTTAATCCTTTGCCAGAAAGCTTTTTGGATGTTTTTAGAGGGACAGAGGGAGTAGTTCTTTGTCAAATATGTGAAAACGTTCAATGATAAAAAGATGGGAAAATTTCATGGATACCCCTGAAGTTTGCCATATTTTAATAGATACCCCTGCTTTTTCAGAAATTTCACAAATACCCTTGAACCAAAATTTTCAGGCGTTTTTTTTGTTGTGCATATCACTTCCTACTCCTTTGTGCGTACACTACTTCTTCTTGATATGTGTACACACGAAGGAAGAAGGGAACTGGCATGCACAACAAAATAAACACCTGAAAATTTTGGTCCAAGGGTATTTGTGAAATTTCTGAAAAAGCAGGGGTATCTATGAAAATATGGCAAACTTCAGGGGTATCCATGAAATTTTCCCTAAAAAGATATGTGCGGTTGAACGTACCTTGGGCTCTTGTCCTTCCGCAAGCTTGGCGTAAAGATCTGGCTTTTGGCTGCGCAGAGAAAGCTCTAGATTAGTACTACGCCATAACCCTCTAATCGTGGTAAGGCCGGCCACAAGCACTAATTGACACAATGGAATAGGAAAAGAGAGAGAGAGAGTGAAGGGGCGCACTTGTATTCCGTTTTCTTGAAGTTCTTGAAGCCATTCTTGAGCTTCTCGATGACATCGCCTGTGCTTTCCACGGGCGAATCCTCGTCGACGATTCGGTGGTTGCGCAGCACATAGCCGTCCTTGAGCAAACCTCCGAGGCCGCGCAGCAGCGACGCTCGGGTGGTCACAGATCGAGAAGCGGGGTCTCGCCCTCTCGGACTTTCAGCAAGCTGCCGCCATGTCAACCCCCGTGACTCGTTTGGCATCCGCAATGATCTCCACGGGGGGTACGACGGCGGCGTTGGGCCATCAATCCCGCCGGATGGGAAACCGTTCTTACCCAGCACCCGCCCTGCGCGTTGCAATACGTCTATAGAACACTCCATTCGTCTCCGTGTGACACCAGGGTTTCCATATAATAACAGAAACCCCAATCCAAAGGCCGGCCTCAGCTCTACCACCTCCCTTCGGAACCGTCCACCTCCTTACAATAGAGTTCAAATCTTCCGCGGCTGCTGCATCCCTTCCAACTCCACAACCATCCACTCCCGCGTTCGTTGCTCCTCTTCCTTGATTAATCACCAAAAGGACGCGACCAACGGCGGAGTCTCCAAGAGGAAGTGCGAGCTTGAGGAAAGGCAAGAAAGAAGGAAAGAAAGAAGAAAGACAAGGAGTAACTTAGAAGGCGGAGAGTCCAAGACTAACACGAGAATTGAGAACAGGGGGGATGTACATGGAATTAAAGCACTGCAGTTTATACGAAGTAAGCTTACAGCAGGAGACTCCACTGGGCCCTGTGAAAGTGAAGAGTACTGTTGTATGACTGTGATCTGAGGATGATCTTGGAAAGGAATGAAGCAAGTTAGGCGACGATGGAGCTGCTGCTGCGAAGAACGTGAAAGAGGCCTGGTTGAGCTGACGACAAGTGCGCTGGGCATGGGATTGGCGTGTGAAACTGTGAGCTTGGAATGATGCCAAGCAGCGCTGCCATCGTCGTCGTCTTCGCCACAGGTGTCCGGATTTGCTGGCTGACGAGCTCGGGTACAGAATCTGCGTTGGCGCTGCGTTGGACATCCCGTGGGGCGAACCTGTGCGCTTGTGCGCGAACATGTACGCACTACGCAACACTTTTCACTTTTTCTAAGCATATTGGTGGCCACTCTCCTCTAAAATATGGGTGTCAAACCTCCCCATTCTAAAAAAATTGTTCTTGAGGTGTTGAAAATGCTACTTGCCTAATACTTGCGGTGTCCTCATTATTCTCATTCCAAATAAACTTTGTAAGAATTTATTTTTAGTGTGCTAAAAAACCTCAATCACATTCCTAGAAAATCACAAAATAGTCTCTCTGCTAGTATACAAGTTAAACACTTATACAAATATGTTCCTTTTTCTCTTCACACGGAATTAACCCAAACCATCAAACATAAATAGAGGTGTAAAAGCAGCCACTGCAGGGTTGTGAAGGGTGGGTTCAACCTTCTTGTGAAACGTTGAATTTCTTTTTTATGGGGAAGTTTGATGGATATCCATGAAATTTGTAACATTTGTATAGATGTCTGTGGTTTTTCAAAACTTGCACAAACACCTTTGACATATTTGCATAATTGAAAAATATCCTTCTCCACAATTATCAGAGGTGCATATCTAATACCAAGAAACTAAAAAGTTGATCATAGCACAAGTCCTGCCCAAAAGTAAAGGACGTGGAATTGTCCACCTTTGGTATTTGTGGAGAAGGATGTTTTTGTAGTTATGAAAGTATGTCAAAAATATTTGTGCAATTTCTGAAAACCCAAGGACATCTGTACAAATATTGCAAATTTCACTCATATCCACGAAATTTCCCATTTTTTTATTGCTCTTTGGTTTGGACGGAGTATTTTGCAAATGGAGCGTTTGCTATACATAACTTCTTTTTCTTTTTTTTTTGTCTAATTCAAATAGGTGGAATCGTCTTTCAAGTCTTCACAGACTAAATAAAAAATGACTACAATACCCTTCAACAAAAACACAACACCTTATTATGCCATTCAATAAATTTTACATTATACAAAGGTATAATTGGCATTTTGTTATCTTAGCATCACTCATATTGGATTCTTATGCAATCCCACTCAAGCAAACCAAATTTCACTCCCTCAAATCAACATTCCATTTTTGGAAAATTATTTTGTATGAAATTCACAGTTTTACATGACAATTATTGAAAAACATTGGTGATGAATTTTGAGATTTGAATGCACAAATTTGTAGGAAACATTCATATGCACATCTTCCTAGCTAGAACAAATTCATTTATGTAACAAAAATAAGATATATAAAAAATTCAATGCACAAGATATGGCATGACCAAACTTTGTAAATTAGATATCCCTATTGTCCTTGGAGCTCAAAACTTGAAAATTAGGGCTTGAAATTTGCGGCTTGGGACTCGGGGCTTAGAACGTGGGACGTGGGACGTAGGACTTGGGACGTGGGACGTGGGACGTGGGACGTGGGACGTGGGACGTGGGACGTGGGACGTGGGACGTGGGACGTGGGACTTGGGACTTGGGACGTGGGAGGACTGTGAGTGGGGTGCCAGGGGGTCAAGCATGCTTTATCGTCGTCGACGCTTCCTTCGTTCTCAACTCCAGAAGCAGAAGAAGAAGAAGAAGCTCCGTCGTCCTCCTCCGTCGATACAGCGCCTTCGGCGACGTGCCTCGAGGTGCTCCGTCGGATGTCCTCATGAGAATCCACGTTTTCATGCTCTCACCTCTCTCTCCTGACCTCCTCTTCTTTCAGGTCAGAATTTGCACTCTTTTTCTGCCTTTCCTTCTCTCTGGGTGCTGCATTTCATTCCAGGGCTTTCATGGTTTTAGGTCTTGCCTCTTCCGTTCGTGCTTCAATTCCCTCGCCTACTTTCTCACTTCTTCCCATGGAATTGGATTAGCAGCATTTCGACTCTCGCTCGCACTTCTCCTCAATTGCTTTTAGGGTTTGTAATCAGGGGCTCTGTTTCTCGGAAAATAGAAAAGAGAGCAGCAGAAGGGTGGGTGTGAAATTCTGTTTTGCCGACATGGCGGGTCGAGGCGGGAACTTCATTTCTCGCGTGCTCCAGTATGTCATCAACGAATTGCTTGTGGATCGGCTTGCGAACAAGTGAGCGACTCTCTCTCTTTCTTTTTCACTGCTTTGCTTTGTCCAATTTATAAAAGACGAAGAGGATGAACTGCTCAGAGTTGGATCTCAAGTTTTTGCTCGCTGCAATTTCGAATAGGTTACCTCGGAATTTTTGTTCATTTTATTTTTAGTTTAACCCTTGTAAAGTTATGCACTGTTCTGGCGTTAGGATTAGGACCTCTCATTCTAATCTTTTTTTTTGGAAACATAATGAAT
Source organism: Ulota crispa (assembly GCA_963920765.1). Classification (NCBI taxonomy): domain Eukaryota; kingdom Viridiplantae; phylum Streptophyta; class Bryopsida; order Orthotrichales; family Orthotrichaceae; genus Ulota; species Ulota crispa. Next base: position 9,457,769 of record OY987247.1, on the reverse strand, counting down.
TAAATTTGTGGCGAATCCTGGTACTGTCGAGGCCAACTGTGGTTTTGGTTCTTGCGGTGTTTATGTCGGTGAATGGGGTGAACTACGTGGGTGGATTAAATGGAATTCCTAACCTCTGTAATTGAACGAATGTGCTGATTCTTCTAGAGCCAACATCAGGCTGAAAGTTTCATTTCAGGAAAGCTTTTTTTATATGTGTCTTGATTTCTGCAGTCAATCGTTTCAAAGGTTTGCTGTGAGGTCCTCGAAAGCTATTGAGGAAATGGCACAGAAAGGTGAACCAGCAAAAGCTTAACTCTCGCCTTTCCTTTTTTGTTGTTTTCTTATTGCAGTTTGAATTTCATACAACATTAGAGAACACTTAAACGCTTGAACACTCTTGAAATGCATGAAAGGAATGGGAGCTTCTCAAGCCAGTGAGCTAGTCTTTGTGAGAGTTTGTCAGAGCTATATTTTTTGTTGATTTACTCTTGGTAATCATAGTTGGCTCTGTTCGTAAAGGTGCTCATGCTACTACTACTGAAGATTGTCACGCATATATCCTCCTTTTCGTTCTTCCTGTCCGCCTCTTACCTGCTAACTGAATTCGATGCAGGGGCACAAACAAAGGAAGAGTTGACAAGTCAGCTAAAGGGATATTCAGAAAAGTTTGGGCAAGAGGTGAGTCGACTGCAGTTGTATGTTGGGATGTTACGTACGTTCTCTGTTATGTTGTTGGTAGCTATTTGACTTATTAAACCCTAAAACTGGAAGTGGAGGCTGATAGTTGATTACAGTACCTTCCAAACACATGTTTCTAGTGTTTAAAACTTAGGGGTATGATTTCTTCTGTCGATTTTTACAATTTGTTGCCTTTTAAAATGCTTCCTAAATGCTTCCTAAATGCTTCATTTCAACACCCGTGTACACGGAAATGGCCACCACTATTGACCATATGGGCACTCATGGGTTTATCTGGAGTGGACCTGATGTTTCTTTTTTATTTTTCAGATAGAGAGGCAGTTGAAAGATCCAAATAAAAAGAGTTGAAGCCTCACGAGGAATCAGTTCCAGTTATAGAACAGTCATCTGGAATGCAGATTTTTCTCTTACAGTAGCAGATGAACCTTTGGTTGTCGCGAGTTGTGGATGAAGAGAACATAGCTTCTTCTTAGGATTCCATTTGTCAAATTAGGCGCTCTCAATGTATTGGGGTGGGTACTTTGTGTAAGTTTCAGTCGGAAAGGCTTTGTATGGGCCTGGAGGTTGGAGCTTCCTGTGCTGGAATATAGGATAGTTGGTTTTTTTGCAATATGTAGTGCTTGACAGAGCAAACTGTATGTGTATGTTAACAGAGGATAAAGCCGGTTTTATCATCTCATGAATTTGTTCTTTTTCTTTTTCTTTTTTTGAGTTTATACTATGGTCAGATTGGTTCTACTAGTAGGCGTGGGTACTTTAGGTTACATTGTGGCAAGTTTTTTAACAAGTGAACAAACATAGCAGTATGAAACTGATCAAATACAGTGGAACGAAGCTTATCAAATGAACCTTGTCAAGTTTAGTTTCTACATTCGAAATTTGAATTCGAGAATTGAAATCGAGTCTTGAACCAAGTATGTAACTTCAGCATTGTTTTAGTACTGTTTTAGTACTAAAACCTCATGAACTACATGTATACTTAAATGACACAATATCACTAAGCTCAAAGTTACATTGTTATAGATACAACCAGCTCTACTATGTAATAATTAAATGTTTCACAACCCATTTAAATTCTTGAAAATTAGTAGGTGGGAACTTGGGAAATTTTAATGATGGCATGCAGTCACTGCATTTTCTCTAATGTCAAATTTTAACTATCATAGAATGTTATATCTTAGCTTTATACAAAACATCCATAATGTGGTTGACTTGATGTTGACTATATCTATTTTGTATGGTTTCCCTTCTACTTACTTTCTAGTCTTCTAATGACGCACTTATGGGCAATAAAACTTCTCTATTGAATATGCATCTATATATTTACTAGTATACAGGCACATGCTTTGCATGAATTGGACATGTATGGGTAATGTAACATTCAATTTGACAAAAAAATAACATCTCACAAATTAATTGGTCTAGAGTCTAATCTTAATGTATTTTACAAAAAGTCAATATCTCACAATTGGTTTAGAAACTAACCTTGATGCACCATCATTTTGGTTCTTTTTGGAAACCAAAAGTAGTATATGTCCTCGTCACAATGCTCTTATTTTATAGTTTGCTAGAGGTTGTTTGGTGTTTTGTTGTTTTTCTAACACATGGTTAAGGGGTGTTTGGTGTTCCATATTTGAGGCATCCGTTATGTTTCAACTTCCACCAAAAAGTTTTAGAAAATATTGGAAAAGGACATGGTTGAAGGGTGCTTGGTGTTCTATATTTTGGGGCATCCTTTATTGCTTCAACTTACACTCAAAAAGTTCTAGAAGCTTCTAGAAAAGGGTGTGGAGCCAGTAAGGGTTAGGCTCCCACTTAGTAGTATAGATATACATGTGTATATGCAAAATCTATATATAGGGAATTGCTAAAGCCGCACCCAAAATTGCAAATGCTCATCCTTGTGAGCAATTAATTTGAGAACTTAACCCCTGAGCGCCCAAAGTTGTTTTAGGGTTTAGGAGGAAATGGGGGGTTTAACCCCTAAGCGTCACAAAGGATGTTTCTTGGATCCGGATTCTAGGAACATTGTAATCATCAAACTTTATAATCTCCATATTTGTATGTTGGATTTCTACACAAATCATAGATTTGCAATTGTCAAGAAGTTGCCAACAAATTTCTACGATGGATTTTTTAATTGTTGCTTACACTCCAAGTTATTCTGTTTAGTTTAGAATGCTCTCTAAAATTTGTTGTTTTGTATGTGACGCTTAGGGGTTAACCCTTTAGAGACCACCAAACCATATTTTGGTTCAAGAGAGTGGTTTTTGGTGTATAGAGTGAAATCGTTCAACAATTTGGAAATTAGTCTTGAAGAACACTTTTGATCACAAGAATTTTGCATCCAACCAAAAAAATAACAATGGAATCAGATATGTGAGTTTATAAATAATGGTAATTATATGGCATGGCCTCAAAATACATATTCATATTTGGTCAAAGATGGATCAGAGCAACAACACAATACATCAAACATCCAAGAAGAATGCCAAATTTCAATTATGCCATCTTAAAAAAATTCAGATTGATCAAGAAATATGCTTGTATTGGTTTTCTATACGATAGTAGTATAATTGTAGTATTTGAAGATCTATTGAAATGATGCTATCATTTCATCTTTAAAAAAAATTGTCCTACATTTAAGGCCAATTCTTTATTGTTTTCAACAATTGGATTTTTCATAGCATTTATCAAGTTTCTTGTAAAATTGTTTTTGGATAGCAAATAAAGTGGGATTTTTGACCCTTTTTGTCCACTTAGCTACACCTTGTGATTGCTATTTTTATCCATTTTGTGTGAAACTAGTCTCATTGGAAAGGCAAGAAACTCCGCTTTCTAGAAATATAAGGCTCTTCTCAAGCAAAGCTTGTATGAAGCACTAAGATACAAAACCATACAGCATGAAAACTTGAGAATTCCTGCCTACAACTCACTTTATCATTATAATATTTCATCTTCCACAGTAGATCTAATTGAGATTTTGATTCCTTATAGTAGACAAGGTCTACTTCTCATTTGTACCATTGGATTACTAAAATTGGGTCCATAATTGATTCAAACGCACATCCAAGTTTACTACCCTGGTTTCTAATGGATTTTGTGAAAATGTGTGTGGTTTTTAAAAGGTTAATGGCCACCAGAGCTTGGAAAATTACATCCAAAAAAAGTGATCATAGGATTTTAAAAAGGACTGCCTTCTTTGCTAATGAGGACCAGCCACAATTGCTTTCACTGTACAAATCAAGAGAAAAAGTGAGATCAAGTTGTGATCCCCAACAATAGGATCTCGTCGCTAGGGCGCTTAATGGTTAATGCTATTTTTTATAATTCAAGTGGTCCATCATTCATTCAGTCAAAATATTACCATCCCCTTTGAAAGAAGAACAAACAAATACAAATTTTTGTTGAACCTTTATTACACCTTTGCTATTTTTTAATGAATTTTTGTTTTAAATAACTTAAATGTCTTGTATTTTTAGTTTCAAATTCAAGCACCTCCAAAAAAAATTTGATATAGTCTTAGAAACATAGAGGTGAATCATATCTTTTGATCCAAATATTAAAAAAATAGCATTAAATTCTTACATTTCATGCTCAAAACACACCTTGGGGTGTGACTTTAGCAATTCCCTATAGAAGTAAAAGTAAAGTTCAACGAATGAAGTATTTTTCAGTATTCTCGAATTTTATTTTTACAATTTTATTTTCTATTTACAAAAAATAAATTAGTAAAGTTTTGACATCTATTTTTGGAATTATATTCTTGCCAAGTAGTGCTATATGAAAATCTTGACTTTAATTCAATCAATTTGTAACCGTCTAGTGTCACTTTGCTTTTACTATTATTGCCATTTAGCACACCATAGATAAAAGAAGTAAATCAAGAGTCATTATCCCAACATCAATACATTTACGGCCTCCTTCCATGTGAGGGGGTGGCTGGTGGAGGTGATTTTAGCCCGCCCATAATACTAGAAGAAATCCTACAATAAACAACTAGTTAAGGACGACTGCAAATGTCCTAAACAATTGTAATGAAGTCATTGTGTAGTTATTTAGGACATTTGCAATTGTTGTGAACTAGTCATTTAGGAATTTTTTTTCTTTAGTGGTATAATCCGGTGGATGGGATTCTAGAAAAAAACTAGAATCCTCATCTAACCAATTATTGGTGGGCTAAATTTACCTTCACCAACCACCCCTCCCATGGAAGGAGGCCTCCTTCATGTCGAAGATCTAACAATATTGATCTTATTTAGGAAAAAGGTTAAATCTTGATAACTACATTAGTTTTGGCATGTACATATTTACCAAATGCAACTACATCATTTTATAACTGGTGGTTATTGAAACATAGTAAATCAAGTGTAAATTATGATTCACAGATTTTATCAATCAAAACTTCCAGCACAACATACCAAGAGGTTTGGACTAATTGCCATTTTTAAGTTCTACCTTTTCTTTTTCTTTGCTTTGGATCAGCTTCTCATAAAATAGTTGAAAAAACATATATTCCATGTTCTCATTTTTCTTTTGTTGTAAGTGATTAAAAAGTTGAACTTTTGTGATAATATATGGAAAATCCTTTAAGGTTCTTTGGTGCAAAGGTAGAAGTACCCATTATCAACACTTCCCATCTAATAACAAGTATATAGGAATATGAATGGTGGATTAAGACATTTTACTCTCTCATTGCAAAGTAGCCCTTGAATAAATGTCGATACATCAATCTATAATCAAACAACTATCTTTGTGTAAATCTGCCTTGTTGTGTGCTCATTACGTTCTTCACATCATTTGATATGCTTAATTTATGAGGGATCCTCCTCTTAATTGTTGGCACTTTGATAAGATGAGCTTTAGCAATGACTATCTCTCACCCTGTAGGATTGAAGATCTTCAAAAAGCCTCCTCTCTTGCTTGCTTAGAAATGCATGTCATAAGAGCATCTCCACTCAACCTCAAAAACTTCATCACTAGGAAATACAATGTTTTTTGTTTCCAGTATTGACCACATGTTTCCCCCACCCACTCAACTTGGTAAATTAATCTTCACCATTGACAAGCCTCCTTGTTTGCAAAAACAATTAGATTTTGCATCATTGACTATCCCCTAAAGGCTTTTGACTATGTTTTCATCAAAACTGCCCCAAAACTCTCATTTGTAGTGCAAGTATCAAATTTTAGATAAAAATTATTTTTGGACACATCTAACCATAAGATCTTGTAGTACACTAGTATCCAAAGATGTGGAAAAAAATTAAGAAACTTGTGCCATGTGGATTGTTAGGTGATTGAGTTTGAATTGACAAAAAGTTGTCTTTTGTTCCTGCAAAAATCCAGGCAGCTGCACTTCACAAGGTCATATTGTATGAAAAAAGTTTCAAAATGGTTATAATCTTTTGTATTCATTCTTCAAGGCAAGTCAGGTACACACTTGAAAATTTTCAAATCATTTGGAAATGTATAACACATAAGAAATAAATAGTAAGTAAAAAGAAGTAGAGAATGATACAAAACACTAAATTGTTAAGAATTTAATTATGAAAAACAAAAATTCCAATCCCAATGGTCAAAATGTTGTAATAAACAATCTACATACTTTGGCTATATTTTTTTCCAAAATATTAAAAATTGAGTAAAACATAGGACTTAAAAGTTTTTTTAGATTAGGAAATCCATAATTGTTCGCAAATAGAATCTCCTCATAACTTTCATCTCATTGATGAAAATTGAATGATTCAAAGCTTCCCAAGGATATATATATATATATATATCTAAAGAACCAATTTCAAAAAACAAAATTCAAAAAATGTAATTTTTAAAGAAGTTTTTAGAGCTGCCCGGGCTGCCGCCCAATCAAAGAAAACTACATATCAAGCAATAACTTTTGGGCCTTAAAGCTACTCCTTGGACACATCATGTGTGAAACTTTCAAAGAAAAAAATGAAAAATCCATTTGTAGTGAGCTGCCCAAAATCGCTATGTTGCCAAAAAACACTGTTTGGGCCTTTAGGGGTTATTCATCCTTTTTGTAAAAAAAAAAGTAGTATTTGGAGGAATTGTTGTACACTAGAAAAATAAAAAATAAACTGCTATGCAAAGGAAGATATTTTGGTGGATTCATACAGTAATTGCTCCCTTTTCATCCAAATGTCTCCCAACCAGGTTGTTTTACACTGCAAGTGGAGATGCTCTTCCTTCACGTAAATTCCAGATCAATTTTACTTACTTCCAATAAGCAACTTCAATCAGTGCCTGTACCTTAGTGGGTCTCTTTGCTTTGAGCTTTCTCGAGTGGGGGAGAAGCAGGGTTTTTTTTTTGGGCAATTTGAGGTCCAATTGCCTCAACAAAAAAAGGCTAGCTTTAAGCCTATAGAAAAAGAAGGGAAAAAAAGTCAAAAAATATCAAATTGCAATAATAAAAATTGTGTTACAGCCTTGACTTTCATAAAATTCTGATCAAATGGAGAATTGATGCTATTATTTTAAAATTGTTGAGGTATTGTCTAATCCAATTCCATGCAAAAATTAAGCAATGTCATTGATTATTTGGATATTTAAAAAAGAGGTCAATGAATATTTTTTGCCTATAAAGCTGCAAAAATCCGTGCATAGGGGCTGCCTTCAATTCCAACCAAAATTAGGATGAAGCCTACAAGATACAAACCAGTTTTAAAGAATGCCACATAGCCATTGGTCAGAAAATAAAATAAAAAACTCTAGGACGAAGTCAACAAATACTGTATTTCTGTACAGACATTGACTTACAAGATTGATTACAAGGGTGCACCATGGATATCAAGCAAACAATTCCTGCAATTTGCAGCACGTGCACAACCCCTAAGTTGAAGCTGGAAATTTGAATAATTCTGCCCGAAGACTCCCCCGCAGGCTAGAAACGCAATGGACCGTTGCAGGTTTCAAAATATCAAACAAGCATTTTGCGGTTGACACGGTTGCACTTAATTCGCAACCGAGAGTCATCTACCTACCTGAAAGCCATTGTAGCACCTATTCAAAAATTGCTCCTCATTTCAGTTCCGAGTCTTTGAAGATTGGCAGAAGGAGCGCGCTCATTCTAGAATTAAGAAGAAGTTTTCGCTGCAAACTAGCGTCATTACCGAGAGTTAGTTTACGTCTTCTGCACAAAGTTGTGCAAAAGAAGGTCAATGTTTAGGCTCGGCTTTGTTTCAGGAGACAAATATCCCCTGACCCAAGCCTTCCTAACTAGTTCATATGTCAGCAGCTCTCGGATCTCGTTGCGCAATTGGCGAATTGGTTCTTCAAAGTGTACAATTGCATGGGACAAATCCTGATTCCTCTGATGCGATACTCAATATTCAGAGATATCTCAACTCTGAAGGTCAAATGACTGTGAACTAATGGCGCACATCATTCTCTGCACAGGCCACTTGAATGATCGATGCGGCTTCACCGTCGGCGTCAGCGGGGGCGTCACTGAGGAAGGTCGGCTCTCATTTTTGCCTGCTGCTGGGGCATTCGGAATTCTTGGGTGTTGAATCGAGAAGCAGTGTGCTTCAGTCTTGCTGGCATCTGAAACGATCGTAGCGCCCTCGGGTGAACTCCGATATGAGACACTTGCATATTCAGGAGTTAGCTCAACCACTTCAGTCCCCGTTTGCTCCAATTCGCGAAGTTGATGGAGTCCTTTCTCGGTGGCCTGCGAGGACACATTATATCCACAGGTTATCTTTAAATCTACGATAGCAAAAGTTTCATTTTGCTTCTCAGATTGTCCTCAGCACAAGTAAGGCACACGATTTTTCGTTTATTGAATTTCGGCAGGAAGACATGATTAAAATGTACAAATTGTATAACTTACTGCATTTGCACAACAAATATAGAAGAGATTCTTGGGAAAGGACCAGTGAATACCACATATTTGAAAGCTTGACCTCTGCCTCCAGTACCTAAGCGCGTGACCTTGCGCTCTGTCAGCAGTCTGGAGAATAATCAAAGGACGACATCGCAGTTATGAATCTAAAGGAGATAAGCAAGGATGGAAACGGCGCACAGTTATAGGTTATGCAAACCCCCTGTACGGCTGATAATGAGGCAACTATTTAGAAGCAAGAGAAAAAATAAAACGATCATTTGTTGAGCATAAAACAGCCATAAAGTAAACGCTGAGCTCCTCTGCCAAGCGTCTTAGTTTGTTCCACAGCAGTATTTTCCAACATTTCACGATCTTTTCAGGAACGGGTCCTAATCACAGTTACCTCAAATTCAAATTGGTTGCTGAATAAAGGTAACTTACTGTCTTAGAGCCTTGCTTGTGTCGGGGTTATTGCCCAAAGCCTGACGTATTAGCTTTTCAGGGACGGTCATCTCTCCAATAAATCGTAAAATTTGATGAGTAAAACGCTCTGTCCGCTTAAATCCTCTAAAAGGTATTTTTCTGGGGCTACAAAGCTGATATAGAGCTGTGGAGACCCTCTCAAGGGTCGTTGCTTTTATAACTGCCTGAGTAACCTGAATAGTATTGGTCGTTGATTTGCCATCGTAATACTTACCGTCTCCGATCAAGTTTTCTTCGCTTAATGCAGAAGAAATTAGAGAAGTACTAGAGGTGTTTATATGCTCCCGTGAGTGATCAGCATCAATCAAACTGCTGCTCGCTCCAATGCGGGAAGAAGACTCATCACATAACAATGGACTTGTGTTCTTTTGCATCTTAGTTGCGCAATGGACCGTAATCTGTGATGTTTTCCGGGGTGTGCGAAGTTTTCGCACAACCTACATACTAGCCAATTCGATCGGTCAATTTTCACCTTAAAGCAGAACCTAAAACTTCACCAACTGAACACCTGATCTAACACCTATCCGATCCATTTGCATAGCATATTAAGAAACTGAACTTGATTGAGTATATTAACATTGAAATGCTGCGCACCTTGTACGAGTTTTCGTTTTCAAGAAGAGACACCTTCTTCGAACGCTTATCAGTGTAGGACTCCTTGCAGTGGTGATGGTTACCATTCTTCTCTGCGGATGGCAGGTTTTTTTCCCGGAGCAGCTCCCGAGGTCCTTTGAAGCGCTCCTTGCATCAAGACAAGTCACACATCACAAACCTATTATTGTTCGACTGAGTATTGTGCTAATACTTCAATTCTAACGATCTTGGAGTCATCAAGTCCTTTCAGAATATACTTTCAAAGTATGGACGCTATTCAATGTAACTTAGAATATTTTTAGTTAAGCAATCCGAGACAAAATGTAAGAATAGTATAACGTTGACAATGCCTCGCTCGACTTTGTAAGAATCACATACTGAAAGCTTAAAAGTTGAATTAGACGATCGCTGATGCTTGCGCTTTAAATTGCAGCTAACGTCTGCAAGCAGTGACAAGGCCTCAACGGTGCAGACTTTCCCATAGCCTTTTGAGTTGATTGAGCGACTCGATTGGTAATGGACGCCAGTTCCTGGCGCCAAGCAGTTCTCGTTCTGTGGAACTTTCTGTGGAAGTTTTAACTTCAATGCCAGTTTAGGAGGATAGGCAAAGGTGCTGTGGTTCGACGTGATTTGACTGTGAATAAGTCCACTGTGCTTCAAAAGTCCTCCCTCAGCGTCTTTCGAATTACCGATCCGATTTGAGTTTCGAGGACAGAGAGATGCCCTCTCCGGACTGTTCACAATGTTGACACATTCCCTGGAGTCAGGGAATATAAATTTACGGACCTCCGTCACAACCGGAGTAGAAATAGTGCTCGGAGGGGAAACATAAGTAGGGGAATTGCTCGATATTTGTTCGCACCCTGCCATATCCATGAACTTGTCATCAGAAGTCTGTGTGTGCGTCACAGAGGAATTTCTGCATATAATATGATATGAAATAAATTCTTACAGCTGAATGATGTTAAGCTACACAATTTCAACAATATCCTGTTGCTAAACAATTTAGGATCCCGTTGAACACATCAACAACCGGGATACTTTGTGATGATCTCAATTCACATCTTAGATGTCATAGACTAGCTTTAAAGTATAATCTTCTAATCCTTCGTTCGAATGGAGGGATGTGAGTTACCCCTTCACCCTTAAGTGTGAGGCTTACAAGGTAAACCATGCTCAAATCGCTGAGACTTGCCTGAATCGTGCACGAACTCTACAAATTATTTCTGCAACATATAGCATAATCGCGACATGGATTCCTACAATTTGTTAAATCGAACACTTACATTTTGAATATGCGTACTCGGTCATCTTACCCCCCACTATCGCTCCGGCTTCAACAATCCTGTGATATCAGCCCTGAACTTTCAGATGTGGAGAAGAAGGGTCAAAATTCTCATGAGTTTCGGAACTGTGCTGGCACAAATCGTTTATATTCAAATTAAATCAGTTTTCGAAAAGTTCGTATCTAACGCAAAAATGTCGCTCGATGTGAGTTGTTGATAACCAGTTTCGAATTTGAAAGCTTCAATCGACTACTATATTAGCAGTACTAAATCTCCATGGCTGCTCCGTCTTTCAAAATGTTCAAGATTTTATCATAGAATGTCGCTACGTAACTCACGACTCTCAAATCGAACTAGATAATATTCATGAAAATACAATGCGGTACGCAAGTCCCGCACATCTAATCCTTTCGAGACCAGGTTCTACACACAAACGAATGCTTCTCACATTCACAATGTCACATATCGCAATAAAGAGACGGTTCACCGGAGTTCTCATCTGAAGGAGAATTCACTAGATTTACGAGGCTGATAATCCCAGCAACAAATTCGATTTCGATTAAAGCATACCTCTCTTCGTTTCCTCACCTGCGACAAAATCCTCGTAAAAAGGCTCAAAACAACGCTGCATTCAACCTTCGTCACCAACTTGCACATTCTCGAGAAACGTCTGATTACTGCTGCATAAAACCGCACCATCTCAAGGAGAGTTCACAGAAATAGGACCGGCGCGGGGACAGAAGGAGTTTCTATAACCGTGTTACAGAAATTTGAATTCGCAAATTGGCGCTCGCTTCCGGGACATTGACGGCTGAGATTTATTTGAAATAATTCAAATTCTGAGATGGCGGGCCGAAGCACAAGTCATTCGTCCAATGCCCACCATGCTTATGGATGCAAAGTGAATCATTCATCTATCATGCAAATCATTCATCTATCATGCAAATCATTCATCTATCATGCAAATCATTCATCTTTCACGCAAATCATTCATCTATCACGCAAATCATTCATCTGTCACACACCTCATCCATCTATCACACATCTCATCCATCTATGAGCTCATCCATCCGACACACCCTTTGGCCTTTCATCGCATACATCCATCACTGAATTTTTCTAACACATCTACCTTCATCCACCCCACACATCGTTATCGATTATCATCAGCATTTCCCACATATACTGTTCATCCATAAATTATGCATCTCACATGCTACATGTTCATTTTCGGATTGTAAAATTTTGGTTAAAGATGGGTGTTTATTATCCAAAGTTTGCATGTTTTGTTCATCGAGTGTTGTTTTTTTTTATTGTAATAACATTATTTCTAGGAGAAATTGCAAATAGGGGCATGAAGACGTAAAATATTACAGGTAGGGGCGCAGTTTCAAAATAATTATAAATAGGGGCACGACTTCAAAAAAAATTTAATTTTTTGTAATATTTTTTGGTTTGGACATTGGTTGATTTAGTCACATCACATTAAATGTAAGTTAATTTCTAAAAACTTAAAAGTCTTTCCAAGTCAAGCCTAAATAAAGAAACTTTAATAAAGGGGATGGCGATTTAAATTTTTTAAAAGTTAACTAACATTTCAATGTGATGTATCTAAATCAACCAAGGTCCAAACCAAAAAAAAAAAAAAAAAAACTTACAAAATATCACTTTTTTTTTGAAATCATGCCTCGATTTGTAATTATTTTGAAATTGAGCCCTTATCTGTATTATTTTATGTTTTCATGCCCCTATTTGTAATTTCCCCTCATTTCTAGTATCTATTCTTACAAATAGTGAACTAGTTTTCAATGTTCTAAAACCTCATGCTATCATTTTCATGAAAGAAAATATTGGTAGCTTTTAAGTATTACATAATTGGTCAAATTGGAAAGGGACAAGTCATTTGTTAGACATAACCTATCTTTGCAAATTAGATCCAAACCATCCGATCTTGGAGATATAAGATTCTCTCAGAAACTAAATGGAAGAGAGGATTATGACTCTCTAACATTATACTTTATTTCCAGTTGCCATGTGCCATATAGCAATGAAAGTGACAAGATATGATTGTAGAAAAGGAAATTGTTGGATAATCCTTCCTTAAATATGAAACTAAAATCTTTTTTGTTCATTGTATGTTTGCCAATAAGGTAGAAGAATCCATACATGGACTTGTAGAAAAAAAGAAAAAGAAAAATCATTTTTGGGATCTTTATTTGAAGACCACCATAACATTCAATAGCACTAGTAAAGGTTGCCCTCCCTCCAAGAGAATGGTGTGAAATATTCCACACCATTCCATCCACTTGGATGAAATGGTGTGGAATATACCACACCTTTCTGTAGCTATGGGGACACTTGGCTGAATTTGTCATAGTTCAGTGCACATACATTGAAGAGGCCAGACATGTCAAAAATTTTAAATTTTAAAAAAATTTAAAAAAAAACTTGTTTTTTTTTTGTCAAGATGGAATTCGTGAATGATACTAAAGAGAGGGAAAGGCAGCCTCTCTTCAGGCTACTGAATGTTATGACTTTGATTCAAGTGAATCTCATAGAAGTGAAAAATTCAACTTTGGCAGCCTCTAACGAGTTTGAGACAAAGTCGCAAAAATCAATCAATGATCAATAGATGAATTAAATGTGGAATGCAGCAAATGATTAAAATAAACCCACGTTTTGTAGAAGAATAACTTACTAAGTTAATTTATATGGATTGTTCATGGCTTAACTATCAAATGATTAGCTAGTAGGTAATCAACAACTTCTGAAATTATATTCTAATTTGACTGTAATTTGTAAAACTCACTCAACTTCAAAAATTATGCAAAAATTTAATGCAATATTCATTAATTTTGGAAAAAATCCCAACTTTGGGACATTTAAAATTTTCATTTTTAAGAGTTTTTAGGTGATTGAGAGTGAATTTTAAAATGATTTTTTTAAGATGTTACATTGTTCATGGAATATCTTGAAGGAATTATCAAAAAGCTCACTTTAAATTACCAAAATATTTTCACAAATGTAAAATTCAAGATCCCAAAATTAGTTTTGAAAAAATGTTTTCCCAAATTAACAAATATTGTGTTAGTGCAGTAACAGACCCTCCACATTATCATCACTTTGTTTTACACCACATCCTTTTTTTGTACAAAATTTTAAACAATAGATTTGAACCATAGAAACTCACTATACATTGTCACTATCATAATCTCCAAATTTAGAAATGACTACACATAATTCAACAATCACACCAATATTACTCTGGTATGTATTATCTATCTATATATCTATCTGTATATATAACTAAATATAGTTTACCAATCTGGCAATCCTTTTACCAAGTGGATAAATAAATATTTTATTGCATGGGTTAGTAACCCTTTTACTATATGGGTAAATACGCATGGGTAAAAACTTGCTTGGGGAAAAGTTTTGCATGGGTATAAAACTTGCATAGATAAAAACTTGTGTGAGAAAAAATGAATGGTTAAAAAATTGTATGTGTAAAAAAATGCATAGGTAAGTAGTGAAAACATAACAAAATTGCGTGGGTGAAAAACAAAATTAATTAAAAAGATTGCATGAATAATTATTACATGAGTAAAAATTGTGTAGATGAAAAGTAAATAACATTTAGAAAATAGTGATGTTCTTTATATTGCGCAGGTAAAAAACTATGGGTATAGAATAAAAAATGCTTTGCTGCAAGGAAATGTTTTGTAAACAAAGACAAATATTTTATTGCATGGGGTAAAGTTTGAAATTCGAGTACGCAGATAAAAAGTAAGAATTATTTTCTTACAGGGGAAATGTGCTGTATAATTGGGCCTAAAATTATTTTGCATCCTATCGGACAATTGGATGCCTATACAAGCCCCCAAAGGACCAACTGTCCCCCTGGGGAGAAATGGACCTCGGGCATATACTTATGACTAAAATAGTTTGTATAAATTTTTGAAACTTTTGAGGTTGGTGGGGAATTCCAAGATATACGTGTACATCTGATTTTTTCTTTGTTTTGACATTTATTGAAGAAGTTATGCAAGAATTTCTGAAAAATAAGGAGGGCGGGCAATCCGGGTAGCCCAAAAAACTTCTTTAAAAATTGCATTTAAAAAAATTAAAAATTAAAAATTGATTCTTCAAATTTTTATATATGTGGAAAGCTTTGAATTGTTCAAATCTGATTGATGAGTGAGAAGTTTTAGTTTGCGAGCAGGTATGGAACTCTCATACCTCCATTCCTTTTGCCCTGTGAACATCATATTAAGTAATCTGGGCAAAAGATTACATGTTGGGACTTTTGAAGGTTTTAGGTGATCATTTAAAACTGAGCTCAGCATTTTTTTTGTACATGTGCCCTCATTTGAGAGGAGGAATTTGCGAGGGAAAATATCTTAGTGGCTTAGACTAAATCTGATACATTCAAATCTAGTTTAACCCCTAAAGGAATGAGCCATTTTTTTAGTGAAAATCACTCAAAACTGCCACTTCTGGGGGGGTTAGTAAGAAGGTAATTTTTTTTGGATAATTGAGAAATCCAGCCGTAGGATCTTGCCCTAGACTAGATTAGGTACTTGTGGAAAAAAATCAGGTCATTTTAGATGGACATGAGTGAGATATTTACATTTAGTGAAAAGAAAAGTTTTTTTTCACGCTGCCCCAAAATTTCAGAAGCCTTTGACCATTCTTACAAGTAAATAATTGCTCTACGCAACTGTGCGCTTTAATTTTCCCATGTAGGAGATCAAGTAAGCTATGTGTGGGAACATTTTCAAATCAATTGGAACTACACAACACATGGGAAAAATTAGTAAGTAAAAAGAAATAGAGAATGAGTCAAATCACTAAATTGTTAAGAATTTCATTATTGAAATGAAAATTGCAAATCCTAATGGTCAAAATGTTATGATAAACAATCTACTTCCTTTGGTTTAATTTTTTTTCCAAAATAATGAAAATTGAGTAAAATAACTCCCACTTGTCCTCCAAAGGGACAAGAGTCCTTTAGGGGTTAAGGTAACTTTTTGGGATTAAGGTGGAGTACAAAATGGTACCTCCCTTTTGCCTAGATTACTTAATGAAATGTTCTTGTTAAATTTGGTGCTTTAGTTTTTTTTTACTCTTTTTTTTCCAAGTCGTAGTAGACCAAGATTCCTTAGTTTTCACCATTTGGATCAAAGTAACTCATATTTCTCAACTTTACATAAATACTCCAATCTTGCCTAGTGTATATACAAATTTCATGGCCTTACAACATTGCAATATTTTACAAAGAATGATTCAAACCTCCAATTTATTTGAAAATTCTCCCACACATACCTAACTTGGTTTTCAACATGGGAAAAATAAACCTCAACTTTGCATAGAGCAACTTTTTTGATACTAGAGCGATCAAAAGCTTCTCAAATTTTTGGACAATAGGGAAAAAAACTTTTTGTTGCACTTTGGATGTCAATATCTCACTCCTCTACTTTTAAAATGAGCTGATTTTTTTTCCACAAATACCTCCCATAGTCTAAAACAAGATCCTACGGATGAATTTTCAACAAAAAAAATCCTACCTTTGTGCTCATTCTCCCAAAAGTGGGAGATTTCAATGATTTTCACAGAAAAATGGGCTTGGTCCTTTAGGGGCTAGTTAACTCATAATAATTAAAAGAAAGTGTGCAGAGTTTGTGGCTATGGGATGAGCATAATGCCAGCGCAGACTTGTGGATGGATGAGAGAAATCATCCGTGGGAATGCCAACGACGATATTACACTTATCCCTGAGTCCGCCAAGTGGAGCTCGCTTACTCCGCCACGAGTCCCGAATGGTCTCCCACGCCGACAGCCTTCGATCTCCGCCTTTGAAAGTTACGGGTTTTCACAAGCTCAAGAGCAACAGCCATATTTATGAGCATTCAACAGTGACCTCTTCAATCACATGCCTTGGTTTCTGAATTCATTCAATCTGTTGTAATTCTTGTGAGTACTTACTTTGTCTTTTGCTGATCGAGCTGAGGTGCTGAATCATTGCAGCAAAGGTAAAGATTCGTTGGATTTGGATCGATCGGTGATCTGATCAGCTTACTTCATGCGTTTGGATGTTGTAGGCTATGCTACCCCCCCTGGAGATTTATGTGTGTTTGATTTTTTTGGGTTTCCTTGTTTTTCCTACCTTTGAAAGTATATGGTGAATGTTGTGGAATGTAATGCGGCGCAGGCATCAAGACACTGAATCTGAAACATCTCACTGAAGGTAATGGTGTATTCTTACGCTGTCGTATGTTTTTCTCCTTCATCTTTAATTCTGGCGTTCTCAAGTGAAGCTTATGAGGAATGATGTTGCAGTGTCGATCTTGTAGGTCACAGACAATCGGTTAAACAAAAACTTGAGAAGCAGGATGGGGACGGAAACGGAATTAGCATCTAAACCATGGAAGGCGGAGTACGCCAAGAGCGCCAGATCCTCTTGCCGGACATGCGGCAATCACATCGAAAAGGATTCTTTCCGCCTGGCTAAGATGGAGCCTGCTCATCAGTTTGGCGGAATGATGCCTGTAAGAATGCACTTAACTTCTTCTATGTGATTACCTTCCCAGTCTGATTACGGTATTTTCTTTTCTCTATAATCAGCATATATAGATAATGGGAAAATTCAAACTAAATTTCACAATGTCACACTACGTTGGTCAAACTGTGAGAAGAGCCTTCCTCTGTTTTCTATTCTTTTTAGTTCCATTGTTTTACAGCTGCATATTTCTTGTCTTTTGATTGTGGATATTTCCACAATCACTTCATGCTCGAAGTGCTGACTCTCGAATTTGCTGGATAGTCGCACACGTTGCAGCATTTTCAGATCGTCCAAGGATATTTCCCGCTGTTCAGAAAACAATGATAACTTTGTGCTTGAAGTCTAATTGGCCTACTGTTGATTTTTGCAGAAATGGCATCATGCGAGCTGCGTTTTTCACAAAAAGGATGAAATTGCGTCGTAAGCATCGTGCACTGACTTTTTTTTAGGTTTGGCAAGGAACTTATATACGTGCCTCTTCGTTTGATCAGTACAATGTTACTTCTTTTTTTCAGACATGGATTCGACTTGCACAGCAACTCTGAGCCATTGACAAAAAGCATTTGTTTGCACTGTGCCGCAACTGTTTATGAAACGAATGCTTTCGAATCTTGGGCCCATTTCTGTACATTGATACAGTTAAACATGCTCCAGGCCTATAGGTGTATGAATTGAGCTGAATCTTTGCATTTTCAGGTTAGAAGAGGTTGACGGACTGGAGGACTTGAGAGAAGCTGATTTGCAATTCCTGAAAAAGTACATTGAAGGTTTGTAGTGTCTTCTCTCAGTGATTCTGTCTTCCTGTTCACTAATCACACAGCATTTCAGTTGTAGCATTTGTTGAATTAGGTGTAATGTGATAGTTGTGTGGTTTCCTCATATAACACGATTACCATGTTTAATCCAGGTGGAAAGGCAATTTAGTATAGGCGTAGGTTGCACTTCTGTTCATAACTGTTTGATTGCATGGAAATCATTTTGGTCGAACTTTTTCGGCTCAGGGTCGTTGAAGGCGTCGGACGGGGAGGTTGACAAGGGCAAGTCAGTTGCGCCAATCCCTGCAGCTGGAGGCAGTGGAGATAATAGTGGTGAATATGAGATCGAGACCGCTAAGAGCTCTCGATCTGTTTGCAAGACATGCAATGAAAAGATTGAAAAGAGACATGTAAGTTTGCCGAACAGATGTTCTCATTTAGACAATCAAATTAGCCAAAATGGAAATGAGTCTGCAATGGCTGGTGGCTAGTAACTGCATAGTACACGTCTGCGATGGTGGCTGCATTCTTAGAAGCAGTGTGGATTAAAGTTCGTATAATTATGTTGTAAATCAAGTTTCTTGATTTTGAGCTTTTTACGAGCATCCATTGCAAACACTGATAGAAGATTCATCTCCTGATGAGGATTTTGAATCTTGCAGGTTCGTGTAGCAACTATGGTGGACAACCCTCGCTTCCGTGGCAAGCAGCCTGCATGGCGACATGTTAAGTGCTTCCTTGAACTGGGATGGTGGACGAGCCCTATGTCTGCAATGGCTGGTTGGGATAACCTCTCAGTCAAGGATCAGGCTGAAGTTCAAGAGCTTGCTAAGCACTCTCCAGGTACTGTGAGAGATGTTAATGGAATCGTGTTGCCACTTCAGATTCTCTTTATTGCTGTCGAACTGTTTGGCGAAGCTGTGATCATACTACTCTTGAGCTCACTTAAGATCATCTTTCTATGGGCACCTCAATGTCTTTTGCTGTAATCTCCTACAGGCATGAAAGAAGGTAATTTTGTGGAAAAGGTGCTTGAAAAGCACGAAGGGCATAGCAAACGGAAGAAAGATGCAAGCAAAAGCCTGAGCCCCAAGAAATCTCCTCGTCTTTCCAGAATTAAAGAAAAGATTAAAGATGTCACCGGGGATGCCAAGACGAAGGAAGACATAAATGATGTGAAGAAAGACACCCGTGTTGAGAAGAAAATAAGTGCTGTGAAGAAAAAAGCTACAAAGAGATCTGTCTAGGTCGACGTTGAGCTGGGCCTTGACGACTCCTCTTTCTCCACCATGTTGTCATCACGACGAGGTTGTAGATTTGAAGTCCAGTTCCACTCAGGGTTGTAAATTTTGAAATTTTGAGTTTAGCGACCAGTGGAACTTAGATATTTGAATTTTGGCATGTAGACAGTCAATGTACTTATTGATGAGGTTGTACAGTACAGTATTCAAAGCACAAATTATGAGGTTCTTTATTTTTCGTACCTTAGTCTGTCAACTAGAAATCGTGCCTTTTTCAATTGTCTCAAGGAAAAACCCTTTTTAAATGTGTTCTCGAGTAATATGAGAAGCCCTGCCTGGACCTGTTCCAGCAGGTTGTACATACAACCTTCCACTCAGGGTTTTACCCATCATGAAAAAAGCAACAAATGCTCCTGTATCACAATTATTAGACTACTGTATTGGTCTCTTCTAAATAAAATCCCCAAAAGTGCCTCAAGACCAGAATCAATGTAATGTACCAATGAAAGTGAGCCACCGTATCAATCTCCAATTTCGTTGTGTCAGTCGGACCAGTGACCTCACATTCACCACAGTAAACAATAAATGAAAGAATTGGATGAAAACGCTCATGGCCTTGCCACCAATTTGATATTTCCTCCTCAAACTTTACACTTCCATAACTAATGAATAGTTTACATAATTGACAGATTTACATGCATGATGCAGTAGAAATATTCCAATAGTTTAGGGTTGCTTTCCCTACGAATCTTGATCTCTAACTGACGACTGCGCCCAGTAGTATATATCGAATGCTCCGTAATCAAGGCTTCAGAAAACCTTGGAAAGGAAAAAATGGCAAAATGAAAAGTCATCCTGAGAGCTTGTCTCCTCCGAATCCAGTATTCAGAAAACCAACCTCTTGCAAGTGACTCACGTCACCCCAAGAGCTTATCGTCCACTCCTTCGCCTCCGAGATCTGGAAAGTGTTGATGGATGCATTCACGACCTTGCCGGTGCATGGCAGCCCTTTTGCAATAATGTGACTAGTTCGCAGCACTCCACCATGCGTGACAACCACCACTCTTTTCCCTGCACCATCAAAACGCCAACAACAACGCACAATCCCTTAAGCAGATATGAATTTTAAAAAGTGTTTGAAAAACTGTATTAGAGGTTTTTGTTATTCCTACATCTAATAGTAGTACTGTTGTTGCCTCTAGCTGTAATTTCCACAACAAAATCTTTGAAATTCTCATTGCTGTCTTTTCAACTCTATGGAGACAAAGGATTATAAGCCCGAGTTCACAATCCAGCATTTTGGTGCTGACTAGGAACCTCAGGCAGTCTGAGTTTGGTACTCTCTCTGTCCGGGAATAAGTGTCCACAGTGATTGTTTGAACTAGTGACGCCAATTTCATTGATTATACTGAAGTAAGCATAATTCAGATGAGTCCAAATATTCTTTCTCCACAATCCACAAAAAATGTTTCCATGTTTTCCTCAAACATAAAATAAAATTGGACAAAAGGAAGTCAGTCATCATACGTCTCCTACTCAAACTCCTGAAAAAATACGACATCCAATCTGAACTTTCTGGTGGATAGCAAGCAAAAAAAAAGCAATATATTATTCTATTGGGCAGGTCGAGAAAGGTGAAAGTTGTCAAAACTTTGAGGTCTGGATTAACGAAGAAACTCAAAAAGCTCAGAGGCTCACCTAGATTCTCAGAGGCAATCTGTTCGAAAGCATCTTCGACACGCACACACAGCTGTTCCAAACTCTCGCCTCCACCCTACAAAAGAAAGGCAGGCAGTGCTTGACCTTGAGCTACATATTTGAACATGATCGTCAGCTTCAGTTGGATTATTTCCTGCAAATGCAACATGGTTAAGAGATGGTTTTTATCTGATGCTTTCATGCGAAACTATATGTAAATTTGGGGAGGAAACGGTAATTGTACAGGAATTGGAAGTAAGTCGTCATTCTTCATAAACGCCTTATAAGCCTCTGGGGCTGCGGTTCTCGCCTCACTCCGTGTCAATCCTTCTAGATCTCCCAAGCATCTCTCACGAAGATTCTTCCGAATATAAATCTGCATTAACCCCAGCAACCATGAACGACAAAGATGTGCTACAACACAGGGAAACTGTGAAACAGGGGAATAGTTATCGAGATATTATAAAGAGTGCAGTTCCGATGACAACAACAGCCCCAGTAATGTACACCTCTGGTACAGGCTCTCCATAGGACATACATTGGAGGTTACACTCTACCTACAAAGTCCTGTTGGAAGTATAGAAAATCCTAGATAATAATATAAAAATCAAAAGGTCAATGAAACCAATTCCCAAGGGATTACCCGTTTTGGCAAGTTTTGGTTCAGCTAGGGTAGCACTATTTCAACCATAGTACAAACAATCCCTGCTCTGCTCCGTAGGAATTGTGATTTATGAGAATCTTAGGTTTTATTATTTATGTGAATCTCTGAAGACAACCCTAAATATATAATTAGGGGTTTTCATTAGCAGGATCTGTAAAGAATTAGGAGCGGAGGAAGATAACCTAAAATATGCTATGTCTCCTTCTATGGGTCCTCTGCAATACAAACTCCTCAGTGCATCGGAAATGGAGGAAGAAACTCTATATCATGCTGGGTTTTCTTCTCCAGGTCATCTATAGTATAAGCAAGCCCAAAGAAACTATGAAGAAAACATGCTTACGTCGGAGATCTGGCATTGAAGAGCAATAGCTTCAGCGGTGTCGACGGCTCTTTGAAGATCGGACGTGTAGATGGCAGCAAATTCCAGACCTAGGCTTGCTAACTTAGCAGCCACCTAAAGAACATTGCCAAACAAACAAACAAGCTCGTTCAAAAAAAGGACAGAAATACAGAAACACCACAGTAAACTACGCAACTAGGCGGAAAAAACCAAAAAAAGTAAAAATTAAGCTGTGCAACAAACTTAACTGCCTGCGCTTGTTTCTTCCCAGCTTCGTTGAGATCCGATTCCGCATGTCCCTGAAACTCAAGGGGCACATGTCCAGTTAGTATGTAGCCCACTCCCAATATTGACAACACATCTTCTTTAGGGTTTAAGAAGCTTAAACCCTTCTTGCTCAATACTAATACCAAAGGCCTTGATCACCGAACAATCTGAAATGCATTGATATACTGAGAGGGATTCAAATGGGTTTCAGGACTGCATCGTTTGGGACCTGAAGCCTGCCGACGGCGTTCCAGCTGGTTTCACCATGCCGCACCACCAGAAGCTCTGCCACATTGCTTGGGAGCGCCATTTTCTATTTCCTGATTCACCACATCCATGATCCTCAGAACCAGGTGTAAAACAAAAATAAAAAAACAAAAAATAGCAAAGCATAAAGCCCAAAATCAATCCCGATGGAACTTATCCCGATCACTGCAACCTAAAACGCTAATATTACTGCTTCCTCCGCCTCTCACACGTCTTAAACCCACGATTGCGAACACGAACAGCAAAATGGAAGAGCGAGTTTGCACGTACCACAAATGCAATCAATCCTCGATTACCGCAATCCTCTTACGAAACGAAAACGAAAGAATACAAGCGATCAAGGATCCCAATTCATGGCCCGCAACGCAAGAAGGAAGAAGGAGAGAGATCGGAATTATGAGTCCGCGTCCCTCTCGATGCGGAATTCGAAGAGACTGGTGGTTGAATGGATGTTCGGAATGGGAAAACAATGGCGCAAGTCACGAATTCTCTCTGAAAGGCTAAATTCACTGCAGAAAGTGATCGAGTGAAGGTGGCGACTCCGGAGGTGCAGGAAAGACCAGCGGCGTGCGATAATGATGTTGCTTTTCAAAGTTCAAATGAGTAAAGGCGTGCGGCATGCTTCGATCCAGTAAGCTTATTGCGACGTTGGAGTGGACATTTTCCAACAATCTCTGTCGTGGAGCCTGGGTTGGTGCCATTTCCAAGGCATCGCTAGAGTTCTGGAACTGGCTTTGAAAAAATGAGAGTGTGATTAACCCTTTAGAGGCCACCGAACCATATTTTGGTTCAGCAGAGTGGTTTTTGGCGTATAGGGGAATTGGTCTTGAAGAACGCTTGTGATCACAAGAATTTTGCATCTAACCAAAAAAATAACAATGGAATCGGGTATGTGAGTTCATGAGTAATGGTGTTTTATACGGCACGGCCTCAAAATACATATTCATATTTGGTCAAAGATGGATCAATGCAACAACACAATACATTAAACATCCAAGAAGAATGCCAAATTTCAATTATGCCGTCCTAAAAAATTTCAGATTGATCAAGAAATATGCTTGTATTGGTTTTCTATACGGTATTAGTACAATTGTAGTATTTGAAAATCTATTGAAATGATGCTATCATTTCATCTTTAAAAAAAAATTGTCCTACATTTAAGGCCAATTCTTTATTGTTTTCACTAATTGGATTTTTCATAGCATTTATCAAGTTTCTTGTAAAAACATTATTGGGTAGTGAAGAAAGTGGGATTTTTGACCCTTTCGTCCACTTAGTTGCACCTTGTGATTGCTATTTTTATCCATTTTGTGTGAAACTAGTCTTATTGGAAAGGTGGGAAACCTAGCTTTTTAGAAATATAAGGCTCTTCTCAAGCAAAGCTTGTATGAAGCAGTAAGATCCAAAACCACACAAGCATGAAAACTTGAGAATTCCCGCCTACAACTCACTCAATCATTATAATTTTTCATCTCCAATAGTAGATCAAATTGAGATTTTGATGCTTTATAGTAAACAAGGTCTACTTCTCATTTATATGGTTGGATTATTGAAATTGGGTCCGTAATTGATTCAAACGCACATCCAAGTTTACTACCCCGGTTTCTAGTGGATTTTGTGGAAATGTGTGTGGTCTTTAAAGGGTTAACCCCTGAGGTAGGAGGTTCTCAAAGCATGCTATGCTCTAAAGTGGTGCACCTCTCCAAATGTACTTCCTTTGTATATGTTGTTTTTCATAGCACTTCAACAATGTACTTGACATGTACATTAGAGGAGGTGCACCATTTTAGAGCATTTGGCCCTTCCACTTCAAAATTTCATAACTAATGATATAAAGTTCCAAAAAATATGAAACAACTTGGATTAGACACCAAGTCCTCTTGTCTTTCAAGGAAAATTTACTGAAAAACATTTCAAGAAGTTTCAACTCCCCAAACTTTAGTTTCAGCCCTTAGATGCTCCATTCTTGAGCCTCATACCTTAAGGTAGGAACACCCATAAGCGTTAGTGTCCCCATAACCGTCACCTCTAAAATTTTGGAAAATCTGTGGAAGTAAATAGATGTAATGACAAGGATGTAAAACATGTGAACATGAAATCTTAATAGTGGTTATGGGTGCAATGGCAGTTTGCTCTTTAAAAATTCACAACTTATTCTCACAATATCCAAATAATACATTCAAAAGTGCAAAATCATTATTTTTCTATTCCTAATAGGGTCTAGTAATTTGTTAAATGTTTATTAATAGTCATCATGTTCAAAACCCTTAGTTTGACACTTATGGGTGCTCTTACCTTAAACACCAAGGCAAACAAAAAACATACTCTGTATACCAAAAAAATGTGCTATGCAGAAAGGATAAAAAAATTCATTTGATTTTTTTTCAAAAGTGATCATAAACACATGGTCCATCATGGAAGCTAAAAAGATATCTCATTAGATGCGCTCATGTTTTAGGTAACCTAAATCGTGAGGAGATTTAGAGACATAGTGTTAGGTTCCATGTTGCCCTTCTTGCAATTTTCATGAGGGCACCATGCACTATTCATTTTTGCAATTTTGAAAGTAATATTATAATGGGTGGGCACTTGCCACACCACTATAGAACATTATAGAACACTTTAGAAGGGTTGGTTGTCTTGACTAGCCTGACATTCAGGGCTTAAGGTAGGTCTATCTACATTTATTATGGGCTATTTAAAAGTTACCATTAACTTATGAGTAGGTCTTGTAGGCGCTATGTGCCGCCTCTCTTTCTTTCTGGTGAGTTTTCCAATGATTTTTCATATTTCCTTTTCCTACCATTTCCTCTCTTTTTCTACTTTTTAAATTTCAAATTTTGAGTGAGTAACAAACACCCAACATTTGACACCCAATACTTTGTAATAAATAGTTTTGAATATAAGATGTTACTAGAGATTTTTTAGTATTGCATGTCAAATAGGCAGTGAGACAATCCACGCTTCATAATATAGATTGACCTAAATGTGGCACATCGAAGAGTATTTCACTATGATTGTGAAATCTTAGACACATTTAGATTAGCATCACCATCCGCCAGTGTCACGGGAAACTTTGAGTTTCATTGGTAAAAATCGGGCATTTCTTGTGTTTCATGTGGTTTTTTGAGTGTGTGCATTGGATGTTGCCTATATATATTCTATATATATTTTTAATATAATTAGACATTTTTGAAAATATGGCCGATTTGGTATATTCATATTTTAGTTTGTCTTTTCGGCATTTCATTTAGTTTCTATTGTTTTTTGGATCTCCTCACTCATTGCTATTAACATAGCCCCATGTTTAGATTAGTGCAAGAGATGGAACATTGTCCCACTTAGGTATCCCTTCTTTACAAATTATGAGACGTCAAACTTCATCTACATTTTGGACCCTAGGTTGAAGGTCCTTTGTATAATCTGAATATTTATGAAGAGGTGGTTGTATTCATTTGAGGACCATTTAGCACTTGAAGGAAATGGCTTTGTGTCAAATGCCAAAAATTTCCCAAAAAACCTAATTGACTAACTTGGCTTGAAATTTGTAACTTCAATGGAATTCATGTGCTACTCAAGTGCCCCATCCATATTCAACATAGGAGAGCATACACAATACAACATGCATCCTTAAGTGTTAGCCTCAATACATAACTCAGTATTGTTATCCTAGCTATACTATTTTTATCACCAATGGCTGAATTTAATATGAAAAAATGTATTTAAAACACAATAGCAATAATTACATGCTTATGGGCCCTACAGCATAATTATAGAAAAATATATATACCTAGCAACCAAATAACTTCTTTGTTTAAAAGACCATTTCAAAGTGTAAATATATGAAATTGAAATGTTAATGTAGAATTCAAATTATCTTTTTCTTGGTTGGATGAATGACAAGCTCCCAACGAAATACTAAACTCTTGCCCAAGTTATCACCAGTGACTTTGATTGTGTGACTCAGTTGGATTCAAATCTAAAACAAGACTTCACATTTTTAAGTAGCCAGCCTCTCAATCATTCAAGATTAAGTTCTACAATTAAAATCTATGCTTGCATACTTATGAAAAATTTGACGATATTGATCAAGGGTTGATTATTGTTAACTTAAATATTTTTTTATTAGAAACGAGGCTAGTATATATGATTATTACACTTTTGCAAGTTGTTTTGATAATCTTTATTAATTATAGGACATTAAGTGCTAAAATGTGATTGTTAATGCAATAGTAAATTATCGATAATTGGTTTTAGCTAAAATTGTATAGTACATGCAAAGCAATTACAACACTATATACTTGCCAAAAAAATTTCAAGTCATTTGGGCTATAAGAAAATAAGAATGACTTAAAGTCCTCCTCAAACCAATTGGAGTTTCTTGTCATTCCAAAAGTAGAAACCTTGATGTTGGCCTTCAAGATGATTATGAATGAAATTGGTTCTCCCAAATAAAGGAAGATTGTCAAGTTAAGCTTCTAATCTAAAATTCTAGAGAAAATTGATTAATTTAGTAAAATTTCAAGATGACAAGGTGACTCTCTGAGTGTTTGAATTAAGTTTTTGAGATTAAAAAGCTACCAATCTTGTTACATGCTTTTAGGTATAAAATCTCATAATAAACAAGCTGTATTGATTCTAAATAAAATATCCAATATCATGTTTCCAATTTGAAAATAACACTACTTTAATTAGTAATGCAATCGGTTTATTGTGTAAAAGAATCATATAGTTCAAAAAATAAAACATTCATAAACAAATCATCATCCAATAGAATGTTACCAAAATAGCATAATTGTGATTGGTATCAATTAAGATGCTATTAACCAGCTTGTGGACTATTGTAATGGCAAACTCCCTATAACATGGAGATGAGTTTTAGACATTGTTTCCATTATAAACAAATGGGGATGCTAAAGCGTGAGCAAGGATCCATGAGCCTAGATTTTTTGTCAAAATATCAAATTTCACTCTTTTAATCCCTGAGCGCCCCATAGCCAGGATCATGTCGCTCGGGATTTCAGTGTGCACTTTGGGGGGCTAGATCTAATTTTTTGATTTTGTACTAAATTACAATTATCAAGGTATTCAAGTGGTCCTCATAAGTGAAGTAACAGCAAGTCAAGTCAAGTGTTGTACAAGTAGCTAGAGAGTCATGATTGCATGAAACACCGTAAGCGGTGAGGTGGCAAGGAGCATCTTACATGCTGTAATTGGTCAATATCCCTTGCAATGTATTTTGTGGTAGCAAGGAATTCACTGGCAACATATTCTAGATCCTTTTTCAAGGTTATTCTCACTGACTTTGCCGAACATCGTTTTCAGGGCGATTGCCGTTTGAAGCCCTCAAACTTAGCATTCAAAGAAGTACAATCTTTGATAATTGCAAGTGAGTGCATTCACATCTAATCTTGCTACCCACAAAACTTGAGATGAACCAAGAAATTATAGAATTTTGTAAAAATCAAAAAATGGCAATTACATGCCAAAAAGTGAAACTTTGCCATCACGTGTTGTCTGATCAAATGTTATAATCTCCCATCTCCCACGGCCAATTGTTCCCAAAACTTGCAAGCCCTTTTTCAAGTAGGTATTCCATTGTTTTCAATGGTCACTTTTTGTGGATCATCCAATTGACTCAGATATGATGTATCAAAGTTGTAAGTCTTTAGAAACCCTCATTTTGGTGAAAAAACTTTGGGCACTCAGGGGTTAAAGGTGAACATAGGATCTTGAAATTGTGCATTATAGTCATTTATCTCTTGAAAAACTTGCTATTTTAAAGTTTTTTCATTGATTTTGAGCTCAAATTTGATTCCCACTCACAAAATCTTGGCTCACAACTTGGGCTCATAGTTTTACACTCATGAAATAGCATTGTCTGTAGTCAAACTATTTACTGCTATTCTAAAGTATTACTTGATTGTTGATATACATGGTCATTAATATTGATCCAATTCATTAAATACAAATGTTCTCATTGAAGTTCATCTTTTTCTTGTAGAAGGAAAATATTTATTTTAGTTACACATTTCAATATAAACAGAGGTGATCTCATATTTTTGCAAATGTTTGTTATTATTTTAATTCTAACTTTAAATATTGTAGGTTAAGGGCAGATTCGGCATAAAATAATTCCCCAAAATTTTGCCTAATTATTCTAGAAATTATTCTCCAAAAATGCCCAAAGTTAAACAAATCAAAAAATTGAAATGCCGAATATTATAAAAGTCAGTAAGCTTAACTAACTATGGAAGGTCAGGGTTGATTCCAAGAGGGCTCAATCTACTGCAAATTTTATACCAAGAGCTAATTTTAGAAAGTGGAAGATGCTTAAAACAAGGCTTTATTCTACTAAAAAAATTGGTTGAATGCCAAATAATAACAACTTTTTTGAAAGTGTCTAATCTTGTTTAATTATAAAATCTAATACCAAATTGGTTTTTTTTCAAAAAATAATCAATTTGGCAAAGACTTGCCAAATCTGCCCTCAACCTGCAGTAGTTTATATATGTTAGTTGTGATTCTTTACTTTACAAAAATACTTGGAGAGGTCACTTGCAAAAAAATAGAAACTACGTGCAATAAAATATAGGGTCCATTATATTAATTCTAGGTTAAATTTGTAAAAGAATTACATATAATATAGGGTGGTCTAATAGTGGAAAACTTGATTATATGTAATATAGGATAGACAAAAATGATAGAATTATGTAAGCCGTAGATGTAAAATAGCATAGAGAAAAAGTGTAAGTAATGACTAGTGAGTACTTAGGGTATAGGGTGTGGGGTATAGGGTTTGGGGCCATGAGCTTTAGGGTTCATTCAACAAGAATATAAAATACATTTCAATGTCCAAAATTTGTGGATGGATGGCTGTCACCAATCGCTTGGTCATCACTGAAAGAGTGGGCGTCCAATTGTATTAGTATTACTTTCCGGACTTGTCTTCATTGGTGTGGGGACACTAATGGAAGTCCGAGTTTTTGGAAAAAAAATTCTTGCCTATGTGCTACATACTCATGGGCAAATTTCAAATAACAAATGCATAGCAATGGAGGGCACATGTTCCCATCCATTACTGTGTTTTTCAACACAAATTATACTCTTCTACTATTTCTTATGTTACCATATGTATTACCAATGCTTCTACTAGTTCTTCTTTGCCTTTGGTTTCTTATGTTGAAATTGTGTATATGTCATTGCACAATGACTCATAATACTAAACATTTTCAAGATAGTACTAAACTTAGGAAAAAAAATGCAAATAACAAATAGAATGATTTCCCAGATGGACCACTTAACACATTTTAGAATTGACGTGCGGCATAATATAGCAAGGATTTTATTCATTTGAGATAAAAATTATAACAAACTTACAAATAAATAAAATAACATTCAAACTGCTAAATTTAATATAAATAATATAGGTACATTACAAATCTAAGACATTAACTTTTTTAACATCTTATGTAGAGGCACAAGACCTAACTTTATCATATGCACAAGACTGTATCTAGTATGGATATGCATAGGCGACTAGGTATTCAATGGGCCATGTTGTATTGAATAAAAAATAAAAACAAAATTTGACTTAACAAAAAAATAACAAGAAGTGAAAAAAAACTCAAATTTTAAAACCAATCAAAGTATCATAGTCTATATCATAGCAAAAAATATGGTGTCAAAATCAAATATTAATTTAAAATCCAAAAGAAGTATCTAATAGAAAAATGGGAAATGAAATAAATATCAATATTTTGTGTAAACGAAGGTGCCCTAATTGAGGTCCAAACTAAAATAATGAGATGTGAAAAAAATACAAAATTTAACACCAACCAAAAAATAAAAAATAAAAAATAGGGTGTAAAAGAAAAATTATTTTTCTTACAATATTAAAGTCCAACCATTAAATATTCATATGCTTCTTTTGTAACTCTTATCCAAAACCATTTTCTTTCACTTTGTTCAACAACTCTTTTTTTCTTCAGTTACCATAGAAATATTGCATCCCAATTCGACGATAACGACGCCAAACAATCAAGTTGCGTAGGAATCCTCTAGAGCGATGATCACGTAGTCTAGAGCAAGTGCCGCAATGCACCTTGTGAACCAAGAAGAGTACCACAGATGTACCTACAGCGTTGCAATGATATAGTATCTTCATGACATAGCGACATTCTTATGAAAAAATCTAATCATTCATATCCTCCATTTGAACAAATGATTGCCTACTGCGGGATCCTTTGGACCAATGGTCTAGGTGCGAATGGTAGGCCTCTTCTTGGCCAAGGATGTGCATCGGGAACGGCAAAAGAGTTATAAAGATGCCATGAAAGACGGGGAGGAGATGTCCCAAGAACATCTACAAATTCAAAAAGAACTTCTTTGCGTACAACATGCTCAATTGAGTGAACTTGAGAAGATCCGTGAATCTCTCGACAAATCCGAGGGAGAGAAATCCAAGGGGGAGGATCTGAATTATTTCCTCAATGTTCCAAAGTGATCTATTAAGGTGTACTGATACTTGCTTAGCCATACAAATTGTTTGGTGGATTTTTCTTCTGGTGCAAATATCATCAGCATACCATGGAATAATAATGAGTTATGAATGGAAACAACTCTTTAGATAATAAGGCGATAAGAGCATCTATTAGACATATGTAGAATTACAGCATACATATAGTATACTAAAAAATTGTACATCATAGACAGAAAAGGTGCATCATAGACAGAAAAGGTATGTCTGTTCAAAAGAACACTAGACAGTGATTTATTCACTATAAGTGATGTAAGTTACATCATTATGAATACAATTTACACTAATATGCTCAAGCTCTCCTAATTCTAACATGGCATCAGAGTGAGGTTGTGATCAGCACAATGTGTTTTTCTAAAACTTCTATTGTAGAATGCTCTAGTGAGGATGTCTTTGATTTACTAATCAATGAATCAGAAAGAGCTGAAATTGAAATAGCATTTAGAATTGAAAATACATTATTTCAATTACCTCAAGCTCTAACTCCAACTCAAGAGCAAAACCAGCAAATGGTTTCTGCAGAAAACACAAATCCAATTAATAACAATCTTGCAATTTACATGGAAACATTAATTAATACATATGAAACAAATACTGAATTATTTCTTGAAGATTCAGTAGAAGAATTCAAAATTCAAGCATTCCTAAAACAAGCTTATTAAAATCAAGAACAAAATGACAACACATAGAATAGATACAAGTCATGTCACTAAATTCGATGGAACCTATTTTAACATATGGAAACATAGGTTAATTTTAATATTCAAAGCAGAAAAATTATGGCCTTTAGTGAGTGGAATTCAGCACTAGTCGGTGGCACCAACTGCAACAAAACTGACTGCTAGAACTCCCGCATTACCTACCACAGGTGCAGGAAGTATAAATGTGTGCAAAGAACAAGATGTGTTATCTTTAACCATCATAAACAACTGCCTTGAAAATTCAATTACTTCTCATATACAATCATCTAAAACTACCAACCAAGCATGGACAACATTGATTAATATATTTGAATCCCAAGACATAGTGACAAGGATGCATTTGAAAGACAAATTATTGAACTTAAAAATGAGAGAGAACTCAAGTGTTGTTAAATATATTCACATTTCCAAAGCTCAACTAGAACAACTTTTAGCAAGTGGTTCAACTTTAGAAGATGATGAAACTATTATTATACTCATGAGCTTAGCAAAAATATTAGTAACACATTATGTTATTATAAAATGAAAATCACACAAATTGATTATTTAATGGGAAAGTTTTGCAACAAAACAAAATTCCAAATTTACTCTCAAGTAAAACAATGTGATTATATGCACATGTTGAACTTGGCAATATATAGATAGTGATCATTTTTGCATGTTTACAACAAACAATTAGAGTCCCGGACATAAAGGAGCAGTACTCACTCAAACCCCTCCCACACACTCAATTTTTCATCAAATCTAAAAATGATTACATGTTTGAAAAACTTGCTAAGGGGGTTAAAACACATTAGAATTTCAAGAGTAGATTATTCCTAATCCATGCTTTTTATCCATGTCAAATGCAAATTTGCACACATGAGTATGCCATATTTATCAAATTTTATCAACATAATCGACATCTTTGTGGTTTTTAACCACCTTTTGGAACTTGATATTGTCTCATAAACAGCAAGCATGTTGTACATTGAGAACAGATTGCGAATATATTGGTGATAAATGGTTGACAAACTTGTAGTGATTTTAAAAGCATTTAAACCATGACTTTATGTTTTTTCAAATGTTTTTTTCTAACAATTCCCCTTAGTTATTAGATTATGTCAAACTTTAATACAATTTCCCCATTTTTCTAAGCTTTTCAAATATGTAATTAGTTTTAGATTTGATTAATTATTGATTGCTTGAGAGAATTTAAAAAAAAGAACTGCCACTTTGTGTCTAGGACTTTAGCTCTATTGAAAATTTTATGGTAAAAATACATTGGAATTCAATAATTTTTATATGTATAATTTTCACAAATATGCAAAAGATCTTTCTTGAAGAACCACAAATATTTTTCTTTTGCATGACCTATATATTCAATGTAAAGTAATTCATTTGTCTTGCATATAATTATAACTACAATTTGAATATTATTTAAATGAAAAAATTGTGACAATTTATCTTAGATACTTGGTTAAAATATTTTATTTGAATAACATGGTGAAAGGTACAAAAGATTATCTATAGGGCAGTGTGAAAGAATAAAAACAAAATGTAGAGAGTCATTACATTGTAATAAAAGCTTATTTTTAAAATTAAGAGACCCCAAATTTTCTATATATCAACAATTGAATACTAGCCACAAACTCTATAAAAGAGAACAAAACTATTAATATTAAGCATGTGTGGGCAACATTTATAATCAGCTACTATACCATTCTAACTTACTTGATTTTTTAGCAAGTAGAGCGGTTTTTGGAGAGCGTTCTTCAAGCTCCCCTTGATAATTAAACAAACTCCTCTAATACAAAGGCAACATTCTTTCAATGGTCACCAATACCAACCTCTCAAATCCAATAGTTTTGTGAGTGTGAGTGCAAACAAAAATGCATATATATATATATATATATATATATATATATATATAGATAGAGGTAATTACTAAAGCGACACCCTAAATTGCTAATGAGACACCCCTCTAAGCATGTAATATGATAATTTAGTGCTATTTTTTATTTATTAAGTGGTCCATCATTCATTCAATCATGACATTATCACCTCCTTGAAAGAGAACATGGCAAATACAAAAATAAAAATGAAATATTATTTCACAAATACTTTTTTTGAGATATTTTTGCTTTAAGTAATTCAAAAGTCCTATATTTTTAATTTGAAATTTAGGCACATTTATTTTTTTTAGTATAGCCTTAGAATGATAAAGGCAAAACAAATCTTTTGATCCAAATAAAAAAATCAACAAAAATCAACATTAAATATCACATTTTCATGATCAGAGGGATGTCTTGTTAGCAATTTAGGGTGTCAATGTAGTAATTCCATATATATATATATATATATATAGTTTTGAATCTTTATACAACACATGTCCTTCACGTTAAAATGTTGTAGTGGTTCAAACTCTTGAATGTAATAAATTGCTAATTTGGGAATCCAAAGTACTCATTTTCATTACATCCTTAGCAAGAGTTAAACTTGACATACCTCTTTACAATATGAAGGCTTAGGATCCATACAACTCATCCAAAATCAAGTGGAGATTGACTATAAGGGTTTGCAAAGGATTGAAGAATAGTTTTCAAGTCATATGTACTACTAAGTGGGAGGATTTCCCTAAGTGCACCCTTTTCTAGAATCTTGTAGAACTTTTGTTGTAAGTTGAAGCAACAGATGACGCTCAAGATGTAGAACACCAAGTGCCCTCCAACCATGTCCATTTCCAAATTTTGTAAAACTTCTTGGTGGAAGTTGAAACAACAAAGGATACCCCAAATATAGAACACCAAACTACCTCCAATCATGTGCTAGAAAAAAATAAAATGCCAAGGGCCTATTAGCAAATATAAAAGAGTGACATTATAATGAAAGCAATTGGTATTGTTGGTCTCAAAAAAGGACCAAAATGATGGTACATGTGGAGTAGATTCTAGACCAATTATGAGATATTGATTTTTTGTACAATACATGAAGATTGGATTCTACACCAATTAATTTGTGAGATATCAATTTTTTGTAAAGGTGAATGTTACATTACTCATACATATCCTACTCATGCAAAGCATGTGCATGTATACTAGTATGTGAATAATATCCTAGTCAATGGCTCACTTCATAATTCTATACTTGCTTAAGACCTTAACTGAGCTCTAACTAGCAGCCATAATAATTCTAAAGTAATTTGCAAGAAGATATATTTATTGTAGGAAAGCTAGCTAGCTAAGAGCCACCTAAATTAAAGCATGGGAATCTTAAACAATGACTTGTATTTTTTCACTCTTGTTGATTGATCTTAGGTGCTTTCCAATGTATCATCAAGTTTTGATCCTAAACTTTCAAAGTCTGATAAATTGTCGTAACCTTTTGGAATTTGATTTCAAGTAATATCCAACCAATACCATTGCCTTAATCCATTAAAAGTTTCATACCGGCTCCAAATCTTAGGAGGACGTTTAGTAATTTCCATGAAAATTCTAAGGAAAAACATATGTATTCAACTCTATGAAAAGAGGGCCAAATTCTCCCGTTTTCACAAATTGTGTCAATGATAGTGGAGAACACTTTCAATATAAAATTAGCTAGATCACAATGTTTGTTATATTTGGGAATTTTTTTTCCAACGCCAATTTTTGAAATATTGAACTTTACATTTGTGAGAATATTTTGGTGATTTGAAGTGAGTTTTATGATAACTCCTTTAAGATTTTCAACATTGATGTAAAGCCTTGGAGAAATCATCATAAATTCACTCTAAATTATCAAAATACTCTTAAAAAAGCAAAATTCAAAAGTCCTAGATTTGGTTGTTTTACTCAAATTAATGAATATTGTGTTCTTGTTGAAATGACAAAATGACCAAAATGGAGTTTGAAACTGTTTAACAAAATATTGGAAAATAATTCCAAAGAAAATCTAATTAGAATATACCACAATATAAGTATTTGAGACATTTGGAGCATAGCTATGGAGAACCGATTGAAAATGGAAAAGGCCAAATTTTAGACATTGAAGCTCAAAAATATCCCAACTGCTGACTCACGGATCCAAGGTATCTAGATCAGTTGATATCAGGTCCTTTCAGAATTTTTACAAAATTTAAATCCTTTGCTTTTGAAATCCAATTGGTCATTGACCAGTGTCACTGAGTGGCTTTCTATTGAGAGCTTTCTATTACATGAAGGTTCTTCTACATTTGTTTAGTACACAATATTTTTCATATCCGTCTTCAAACTTAGCATAATTATACTTTTTTAAACTACTAAAAAAGTGTACGGTAATGTTAAGTTTAAGTTATTTTTACACATCTAACAATGTCATTAAGCATTGAGCCAATTCTAATAATAATGTTTGAGATCATTGATACCTAGGATTTTTACACTCCAATTTGAATTGAGAATTTTTGTTTTTTTCCATTGGTTGAGCAACAAGCACCCTAGAAATGCATGCAAGTAAGGAAAAAAATGAAAAGAATCATCCACGTGTGCACATCCGTCCACAATATGGGCTGCTAACTTTGAGAACTTTCATCCAAATTGTGGCACGCCAAATGTTTAGTTAAGATGGATCGATTTGAAATTTTCATTCATTGTTTTCATCCAATGTTTTTTTTGAGAATTGCTATATCTACCACACTTTATTGCCAAATCCACCACATCACATCATGTTTAGGAATTCCATATTTAAAAGAAGGATAATTTTTATTATTTGTTGAATAACCATTTATTGATGATGATAAACATACTTATTCCAAGATGTTCTACTTTCTTTTCTTTATCCACTATTTCTTTCCTTTTTTTCTTTATCTACTCTTCCCTCTTCTTTCATTTATTTGGTTTAACTTCAATAACTTTGAGCATATACAATCTTAAAATAAATACATTTGTCATTGTCATTATATAACCGGTAAATATAGAATTTGCCTTTCTTTTGTTTACAAAGCTCCTAAACATGGTGCAATACTGCAATGTGGTGACTTTGCTAAAAAGTGTGATGGATTTAGCAAAAAGGTTTGGTGAATATCTCGGGGAGATCACTTAGAGGGTCCATTAAAAACCACGTGCGTTAAGATTTTGGACCCCCTATCTTATGTTCTAAAACTTAAATAAAAGGAAAAGAAAAAAACATGAGTAGGTTCCCCTACTTTGAAAGTTTATGTTTTGAATTATTGATAATTTTATTTGTTAATTATAGTTAGTTACAATTTTTTGAAGTAAAATGATACACTGCAGAGTTGAAAATAACTTTCACACCCCTATCTTATATAAGAAAAAACTTTTTAAAAAATACACAAAAAATTCTCAAAAATGAGGCTCTATTGAAAGTTTATATTTCTTGAATATTGATGCAATGGTCATCTAAATGTGTTCTCTATAAATATTTGAGATGAAAAATATGCCATTTTAGTTCAATTTTCAACCTCCTCTAGAAATCATTTAATATATATTTGGATTGAAGATTTTGGCAATAGAATCCTATAGTCTTGATTAAACAATGTTCAAAATTTTAAGTTGAAATCATAATTCATTTAAAAATAAATAGGGGGACAAAAAACCACTTAACTCATGTGGTTAGTTGTAGATACACTAAGTGATCTCCCCAAGGTGAATATAGCAATTCCCTATTTCTTCAAGGTGGAAGTGTTTGGGAAAATTTTTGACCTTCACCAGCTAAAAACCGACATTTTCCGTGTTCAACTAGTTTTCTTCTGGACTGTGCCGGATATTTTTCTAAATTTACATAGTAATATGCTATATTTTAAAAAAATAGTAGAATCTAACTGATTTTTTTGGCCAACAATTTCAAAATACAACCAGTTTTTTTCTCAATTGCACCGACTAACAATGAACTAGCAGCCGGTTCTCCTCGCACATTGCAAGGTGGTCAACGTCAAAAGGAGGTTCAACTGGCGAAAATATCCTTAAAAAGAGTTCAAATGTGTGAACACACTTTCAGTTGAGCCAAGCGACCACTCTACCTTTTTGTCGAATAAAGGGGAGACCTCAGTTCCTCAAGCCTCAGAAAGATCCCACTTGGCGATGACTCAGCACCGTCCTGCACGCCACATGGCACACACCCATCAATCCCGCCACACCTTTCATAGTACCAACTACCAACCTACCTGCTGGAGTTAGGGGCGGTTCACACTGATACTCAAGTCTCACTGCAATCTGAGAATCTGATTGGTGTAGAGACAAAAGTAGGGACTTGGCATCATTTCAAGTTCCACTTTCAAGTTGCTTACATAGCAGCTTTTTTTGGAAGTTATTGTGCCAAAGAAGGTGAGACTTTATTAATCCTTGAGCATCCCAACATTCCAAATCTAGCCTCTCCATGTTTGACAATTTGTTCTTTTTGATAGTTATAATCTTTTGATCCATGTGATGAAAACTTACCAAATTCTTCATCTACTTATAGATCCTAAACTTTGTGCAATATCAACGACTAACTTTTCGAAATGTTGTTTTCGAACTTGGGGTGCCAAATTGTTTGCAATGAGGTCCAACACATCATGAATTTGAGTTGGGCGCTTAGGGGTTGAAGATTTGAGTCAAACGTTCTGCTATCTCCAACTTCAATTCAAGTCCCACTAATATTTTGCACAGAATATTAATGGTTTTCATTAAGAAACGCTTTGCGGCTCATGGTCCTATTGGCCACTCTTTTAGTTTAGTATGTGCAAGTTTGTGCAAAAAGCCAAATAAAACTAAATATACAAAGCAAACAATTGTTCCCAACCTAACCACCAAATAACTCCTACTAATCATGCATGTAAACCCCGAAAGTTCTTTCGTGTTTACATGGTCAAATGGCTCAAAATTGACTTCTCTCAATAAAATGATTAGTACACCAAAATTTTGAATTATTTTCAAAAATTTAATTGTAAGATCTATTTTGTTACTTGCTTATGTATATTCTCTTAAACATTCATTATTTGTGAGGGCATACTTCATTAGATTATAACACTCAAAGTAGGGGCAAAATTTTTTTTGAAGCTTTTTTTAGGTGTTAGTTCTTTTTTGGTCATTCAAAATGATATCTTCCACTTTATGAATTTCTTGTGCAATGTAACTTTATTATAGAGCATGAAGTTGGCAATATGCCTCACAAATTTCATGATCACCCAATGTTTAAAACATAATG
Organism: Ulota crispa; assembly: GCA_963920765.1. Classification (NCBI taxonomy): domain Eukaryota; kingdom Viridiplantae; phylum Streptophyta; class Bryopsida; order Orthotrichales; family Orthotrichaceae; genus Ulota; species Ulota crispa. The sequence goes on along the minus strand of OY987247.1, from coordinate 9,418,708 downwards.
GGAAAAAATTGGAAGCGGGAATTGCTTTGTTCAAATTGTAATTACACTAAGAAAATTTCACCAAAGAGATTCTTATAGAAATAAATTACAATTACCAAATCCGTATGGTGTAAACCTAGAACATTATGTGGAGTACCTGCCAAAGTATATATATATTTTAAATACAAAGTAAAATTGAAGTTATTACATAGTCAATGAGAGTTGAGTGCAAATTTCACCCATTAACCAAGCCATTGTAAAGTGCTTTCGAACACTATTTGGGCAACACCCCTCCTCAATCCCTTTCTTTCTAAATTTTTTTGAGAATGCCCGTGTTGACATCTAAATCACATATGGTACCATATCTCACTCAAAATTTATTCAATTCCACTTTTTTTTGGGAGGTATGCAAGCTTTTCAATATGAGCACATACACCCTTATTTTCACTATCTTATCTTTTGTACTTATTTGGGAAATGCTTGCCCAAAGATCCCAAAAGCCCAAAGTGCGCTTCTTGGTCTTTTAGGAGTTAATAGTCAGTCACAAATAATCATTTGCTATGTGTCATTGATTGTTGCTACTTGTTGTCAATTGTCAATTATTGTAAAGTGTTACTTGATTTTGGGATTTTTGTTTGTGTTTGCCATGAAGTTTGCTTTTCTAAATGATAGTATATAGGCACAAGCTTTGCTTGAGTAGGATATGTATGAGTAATGCAACATTCACCTTTACAAAATATTGGTATCTCACAAATATCAATTGGTCTAGAATCTAATTCACATGCATCATTGTTTTGGTCCTTTTTTGAGATCAACAATAGTACAATACCAATTGCTTTCATCACAATGCTACTCTTTTATATTTGCCAGGAGGCAATTGGTGTTTTATTAATTTTCAGCACATGGTTGGAGGGCATTTGGTGTTCTATACTTGAGGTTTCCTTTAATATTTCAACTTTCACCAAAAAGTTCAACAAAATTATGAAAATGGACATAGTTGGAGGACACTTGGTGTTCTATATCTTGGACATCCTTTGTTGCTTCAACTTACAACAAAAAATTCTAGAAGGTTATGGAAAGGGGCGCACTTAGGGAAATCCTCCCACTTAGTAGTATAGAGTATAGAAAATAGGCATTGTTTTCCCCTTGAGGATTAGGAAATATTTTACATTTCAAAAAAAATTCAAAGTCATATCAAAAAGTGCAATCTAGAAGAATAATATCAAATGAGAAATTATGTGCTAAAATATTTTAAAAAAATCATAACTCATAAATCATATCCATATTGTTGAATCTACCATTACATCCATCAACATTAATAAAATTCCTTCTAAATTTTACAATTGAATAAAATTGGACTATTTTAACAATAATCCTTCCCTTCATGATGTTGAGATTTATGTCCAGTTTTAATTTTGGTGGTTGATTTTTTTTTATCATAACAAGTATGTCTTGCACATGCTTTGGGCTGTGTTTCTCTCAATTTCTTGTGACCTTTTAGGTGACATTTCACCCTCATTTTCCCTCCCGTTCCCTCTCCCTACCCCCTTGAATTTCAAATATACCCAATGATTGACCCTCAATACTGTACTTTGTGATTGGGAATTTCAAACCAATAACAGAGGATTTTAAAAAAAAGAATCCAACAACTTTTCGCCCTCCCTATGTGTGTCTTTTTCTCTCCCTTCTCTCTGATAGAACTTGTAGTGTTGATAGAAAGCCCTATTGCGTAACACACATTTGAAGCTTCATAATAGAGAATACCTTAATGTTTATGAAGGGTTTTTCCTACTAAACTAAAAAAGTTGGCTTTGAGGTGGAATAAAATTTTACTTTTTGAGTCATGCAATAATTGCATTAAAAATTTAAAGGGACTTATGTTGAACATCACTTTAACCCCGAAAGCCTTCAACAACGTGTTTTTGGCAACATAGCGATTTTGGGCAACTCACTAAAAATGGATCTTGCATTTTTCTTCGAAATTGTTACACATGATGTGTCCAAAAAGCAGCTTTAACCCCTAAGAGCTCAATTGATCATTTTTTGGTTGCTGCCCTTTTTTGTGGGTTGCATAGGATGCAAAAAAATATTTTTTGAAAAAATAAAAAATAGTTTCAAATACAGAAGCAAGTCTACTTTCCAAACCAATTCAAATCATGTCAATCCAAGTTAAACTCCACCATGGAGAATTTTCCAAAGACAAATATTTCAATATTTACTAGTCTTATAAAATTTACTATTGTGAGAAACTAATGATGTTCTCTCCTTCAAAAATGCTAATGTGGCCCTATGCTGTTGGCTCAATTTTCACCCCCCATGCCATCTTCTCATGCCACTTGTGGTTAAACTTGTACTTTATTTCAATTAAACTTGTACTCTACTTTTTATTTAAGTAAACATTGAAATTATATTTTAGTTAAACTTGTACTCTACCATGTTTTACCCAAAACTTGTCTTTGGCCAATCAATAATTTTCTGATTTTTTAATCTGTAAAAAACTTTTGCACTATAGGCCCAAATGCCATGGAACCAAGCCCATGCACCCCTCCTTGTTGAGACCTTTCCAATGGTACCAAGCATGCGACGGGGGGACACACAATCTAGAAGATCTCAATGTGACAAACAAACAAACATCTAAACATCTTGATTTGAGGTATAGATTTCCCTTTTGAGTTTTAGAATAGAATGTTTTTTTTTGACCAATCATTCCAAATTTCAAATTCCAGAAATAAAATTTGTAATTTTGATGAATATTATATGGTAAATGCTTCTAGATTCATTAAATAAGAGTACAAAACCTTTTTTGAATGTTTGAAAATATGGATAATTACCAAACATCATGATTCTTGTTTTCTCTTTTGAAGCAAACTTTATCAAAGTTATAAAAGTATCATTTATAACACATCTATGTTTTGCCCTTACCCCTTGGGCGTTTAGGGATTAAGTTCCAACAATTTTCATAACTTTTGAACCATGAAGTAAAAAGTTATGTAAATTGTTGGAACTTAATACTACTCCTTAGACACATCGTGTGTGAAGATTTCAAAAAAAGAAAAAAGAAAAACTTGTTTGTAGCCAGTTGCCCAAAATTGCTATGTTGCCAAAAAAAAATGAAGTTCAAGCTTTAGGGGTTAAACACTAAGACCAGAATCAGGTAACATTTTGATGAATTAAAAATTGAGTTTTTGTATGCATGGAACATGGTTAAACTCGTTAATCATTCAAAATATAAAAGCTTGGTCCATAAAAAGGCAATGGTATGTCCCAGGATTTTTTTAGGCTTTTAAAAGCCATAAGCTAAAAAAAATTTCAAGTGACAAGCCTTTACAAAAACATGAAGAACATATAGCGTCATGGTGCCAAATGTTGCTCAACATTCCAAATTTAGATGTCTGCCACGTTTTAGAAAAAAGAATATGTTAATGTTTGTAACCAATCAAGTAGGAATTTAGGCAAAAAACAATATGATTTTCATGCCATTTGGAGTCATATTATTTGAAAATCAAGTTGTCCTTAATGTTCTTTGAGATAATGCCTCTTTTGTTATAAGTTTTTGGGTTTTGTAACCCATGTTTTCATAAACTTCATTCTTGTCCTACCAATTTTTTCTAAAATCAAAAATTGATCACAATCAACAATTTCAAAGTGTAAATACTTGCAGCCTAATTCTGCACTTAGTTTGCATTATTTTCATAAATACATATGCTTTTTTAGAATTTTCACAAATACCCTTGGACCAAAATTTTCAAAAGTTTGTTTGTTGTACATGCCACTTCCCTTCTTCCTTTGTGCGCATGTTGTTTCTTTTTTGTTTCATTACATTCCCTTCTTCAACATCAGTACCTTAAATGAGGCTATTTGTTTGTTTGTTTGTCACATTGAGATCTCCCGGATGGTGTGTCCCCCATCCCGTGCTTGGTACCATCAAAAAGCTCTCGGCAAGGAGGGGTGCAAGGGCTTGGTTTCATGGCATTTAGGCCTACAATGGGAAAGTGATTGAATTTTGAAGTTTTTTATGGATTAAAAATTTAGAAAGTTACTTATACTTTTATTTTGGTGGCATTCTTGGTATCGTTGGAAGGCTCTTGCCACGGAGGGGTGCACAAAATTGGGCCAATGGCACAGGGACATACTAGTTGGTCATGAAGAAAGTACAAGCACAACAAATAAATGCCTAGAAATTATGGTTCAAGGGTATTTGTGAAATTTCTGAAAAAGCATGGGTCTATATGAATGAAAATATTGCAAACTTTTAGGGGTGTCCATGAATTTTTCCTAAAAAGAAACCCTAGTATGTCCAAGTGACCATATTTAAATATAGAATAATCCTAATTAATCCTTGAGCGCCCCAACAACCCAATTCGGGTCGCTCCAAATTTTAAAGCCTTGTTTTGAGGCATTGGATCTAACTTTTTGGTCTTGTTACAAACTACAATTATGAAGGCATTCAAGTTGTCCATGTCAATGGAGTAATGACAAGGAAAGTCAAATTGTTGTATAAGCGCTGCAAGAGATTTGATTTGGTGAAACACCATACGGGGCAACGGGGGCGGTTTAGCAAGCAACGTTTTACATGCTGCAACCGGTCAACATCCCATGCAAGCTTCCTTGTGTAAGCTTTGTGGTAGCGGGAAAGTTGTTGGCAAGGGTTCAAGCATGTCCTAGACCCTTATTATAGCAACTGTCACCAACTCTGCTGGTCATTGTTTTACATGCATTAGCAATTTGAAGCCCTAAAACTTGACATAAAAAGAAGTGCAATCTTCAATAATTTATAAGTGTGTGCATTCACATTTGATCTTGCTGCTCACAATATTTGAGATGAATCCGGGGCTTATAGAATTTTGTAAAAATCATCAAATAGTAACTACCTACCAAAAAATGAAATTTTGTCATCACACGTTGTTTGATCAAATGTTATAATCTCCCATCTCCCGCGATGAATTGTTCCCAAAATTTGCAAGCCATTTTCTAAGTTGGTGTTCCACTATTTTCAATGGCCACTTTTTGTGAATCATCTGATTGACCGAAATACAATGCATCAAAGTTGTCGGTTTCCAAAAACCCTGATTTTGGTGGATATGGCCTGGGCGCTCAGGGGTTAACACTTCATTCTTGTAAGCATCAAATCACATTCCGTTTCTAATTAAAGAACGGAGCGCTGTAGCGACAGACACTGCGGCGGGCTTCTTCATATGGAGCACGATCCTAGAAGCACCTGGTCATGGTCACGTGGCCGAGGCAAAGGCCCCGGGGTCTAAGCTTAGGCAGGGTCCAGGCCAGGGTCCAGCCGTTGCAGGGCCCACGGCCGAGGCAGGGGAACGATCCAGACGTCCATGCAGGACAGTCGTCGTCACTCCGCGACCACAAAGCGGTTGGTTGGGACGACACCGCCGGAGCCCTAATTTTGCAGCGGCGATATGCTATAACACGACGCTCGCTCATCGGCTCATCGGCTCATAGCCTCATAGACTGTCATAGGGCTCATGGACGGGGACGGGTAGCGGAAAGCGGGGACGCACCGACGACCCGCATGCTCGCCATGCCATGATGGATGCGATGCCGCGCCCGTCGAAGTCTCCGCCCCCCCGAGCCAGGTCACCTCCTCCTCCTGGGAGACTGGGACCACCTGCTGGTGCATTCATGGGCTTGGATTTTGCCAGGATTTCAAATGGACTACGCATCTTCTCGTTTCCGCCCTTGGAAAGCAACAGGCTGCGTTTTCCTCACAGACGCCCTTGCTTTCACTCCAACATGTGCATAGATGTACTGCTGTGGACGTTTGAAAAGTAACGTTTTAATATTATCACTCAATGCTCCTTCTAAAAAAGGCACCTGAAAGGCGATATCGCAGTTTAAATGTACTGGGGAACTGAACAGTGAGAGGTGCGAGGTGAGAGCGGCGAGCGGCGAGGGGAGAGGTGAGAGGACGACGTACGCGCTTGTTGTCGAATTGGCGACGGCCGGAGCGTAGCAAAGGTCGTCGAGATGTTGACGTCGGAGGAGGTGTACGATAGTGTGATGTTGTCGTCGCGGTCGTCGGCAGAAGGGAGGATGAATATCCCGAACGGGGGGTTGGCCGGCAATGGAAAGGGCGGAATCCGGTATCCGAAGGTGACTATCGCCGATGAACGAGATACGATGCCATTGGATGGGAAGAATGGTACCAGGATTGCGCAGCCAGAGGATGTGGGAGGGGCGCAGAAATTTTTGCGGTTTCAGTCTGACGTTGTTCGCACAAGTGACCGAGTCCGGCTGTTGTCGAATAAGGTACGAGAATGCCAGCTGATCTTGGCTTTCTGTGTAGTTCAGTTGATTGTGGACGCTCGTCGTTGCGAATCTTTTTAGTGAAGAAGTTTTATTTTGCGCAGTACGTAATCTTACGGCCAATCCTTCCATTCATTGTGTATCTTTTTTCCAGTCTTTTGTGATAGTGATGGCTTGTGATTTATGCATCTGTGGACATCGCGAAGTGATCGATTAAAGGAATAAGTTACGCACTCTTTTGTTGTAGAGCGAGCCCTAAGATCGTGCAATTGTGTAGCTCGCACCTAAAGCTTCGAGGTGTTAGCAAACGACCTTTTATTCGTGGAATTGATAGTACACCGCCGAATTGCTGAAGTACGCAGATAATTTGAGACTCCAGAGGCTTGCAACAATTTCTGCCGTTCGCAAGGTTACCTGTAGAATGAGCCAAGATCAAATTATGTCCAATTTAATAGCCAGCCTGCACGGGAATTGTCTAGTTTTGTTCGAGGGATTGCTATGAGGTACTGTGGTCTGGTCGTCAGGTTTAAATGTTCTAGCTTCAAAACATTTGAAACGAGTTAATTTCGTGTTTAATGGTCGATAGGGAGCATGGTGGAGCTCCATCTACCTCTGAATCGGCAATGGAAGCTGCAATTAATTAGACACATATTTGCATTATATTTTTTACGACAGCTGAAACGCATTGAATGTATTCCTAGTTTGTTAGATTGTGGTGCATTAATAGTAGGCGTGACGGTACACGTTACATAGCGAGTGCGGGATATGTCCTCAGATAGTCTCTTTTGAAAATAAGAATGTTGACATGGTGCGATATGCGTTCTGTGGTCGCTGGAAGGCGGAGCGTGTGCTGAGGTAGAACTCGTTATCAAGTGTCAGACCTGGACCATGGAACATAGAATAAGCTTAGAAGTTCAACAGCGTACTAATTGGAGTAAGGGTAGACTTTTACAAGGTCCCTCCACCCCTATTCTCCGGTCTATGAACTTTCGAGTCCATTCTCTATTCCATCCTCTTGGTTCGCCACTTGCTAATAAACTCTGATATGAGACACTGGGTTCAAAAACGAGTGCACCAAGTTCTTGAAACTTTATGGCCTTTTTCTTTTGGTTAAGTATGAACATTTAGTCCTGTTCTGATTTTCGTCTTTTTTTCTTCTTCGCTGTGGTTAAAGTCTTGATGTTTACGGAAATGCCAAAGCAGAAGCCTTCAGCTGGAGCAGATGATCGGTCACGAAGGACTTTCTCAAACCCGTGTACATTTGGTGGCGGTGGCCCTCTTCGTCAGGGTTCTTTAAGGGTGTTCACCCAGGATGTGCAACACGCGGCCACTGAGACATACTTGATTACCCGATTAGCTCTCACGCTGCTGAAGTTGCTCGGGTAAATCAATCACATCTTTGATGGTGCCCCCTGTGCCTTCGTCCTCCTTGTTTTTCTCACAACTTTGTAAATTCCTCCAAAGAGATCTAGTAATTGTGTCTATATTTCGGTGCACATTTATAGATACATTTTGGTAGTTTTTGTGTGGCTTTCAACTGGATGTTAGTGATTTTTTCAGTAAATATTAGAGCTCGTGCAATTTGTGTGTTTCATATTTCATTGTCTTGTATTGCAAACACAATGCCGTGACGCTGTTGTGAATGTTGAGGCAATTGTGAGGGTTAAAGTGAAAGTTCGATTTTTGTGTACTTGTTGTCTAGATTATGTCACTTCCATTTAGAAATCTCACAATGATGTCGATCGATTTGATGCAACAGAGTTGGAACGAGATGGATTAGCAAGTTCATCCGACTGAGTCTGTACGCAATGTTTCTCATGCCAGGCTTTATTCAGGGTGAATTCAACACCCTTGCTCTTTACTTTTAGGTCCATACTACAGCCTTTACCTCCTAGTCCCTTGTGTAGGTGGAGGTGATTGAATTAATCCTTTGACTTCTTTTTCATCGTTATGCTGCCACTTGCACAGGAGTTGCATTGGCGTTGGTGGCAGCAAGTGTACTGGTTCCACTTAAGGCATTATTAGGCTTGCTAATGAAGCTTTCATTCCATTTTATACTCTGTTCAATAGTAACACGTAAGATCATCACGGCGTCGGTTTAAATTTGTCTATCTGACGGACCTGATAATGGCAGTGGGATACGCTTATTATTTTGACCCACGTATACATCGAAGCATCATATATGGAGATCAACCTCGGAACAGGTTCGGACCACACCTGCGATTGTGATCATTGTGTGTCTTGTGTCTGGTTTTTTTAACTTGTGCCAGCAAGTTCTCGTTCATACAGTACCTGTAAATTTAATGTCATAATAAGGTGATAGACCTGTGTTAATTACGTTGGCATTTTTCTTTTAGTGCCTTGTGTTTTTTAGTCACATGTGTTCACTTGTTATATTTTTAATTGCCAATTTCAGGATTTCACATTTCTCCCTTTCTTATTTTTGTTTGGTATCGTGCGTTCTCATTTCTAGTGCTGCTTCTTGCCCAATGACATTTTCCACTGACAATGATGATAGGTTTGACTTGTATTTACCACCTGAGACTGACAAACCAAAGTCGGTAGTCATATTTGTTACGGGCGGAGCTTGGGTTATCGGGTAAGCTGAGCGTACTTTTGATTGTGTTAATTATCGCTTTTGATTGTGTTAGTTATCGCTTCATGTTTCTTCAGAGTTTAATTGCTTGCTATGCGTTGTGACGAAAGGGTTTTGATTTTCAGGTACAAGGCGTGGGGATCTTTGTTAGCACAGCAGCTTTTAGATAGTGACGTCATTGTGGCCTGCCTAGATTACAGGTGCCACCTCATGGATCTCAATTTTTTTCCTCATAGCATTGATCAGTAAACATGATGCACTTGCACAATTATGTCAAGAAGGCATCATGAAATTCAGGAGGTCTTTTTAATTAAAATTCTCTGAGACGGCTTTTTGAGAACAATTCAGTTCATATTGCTGCACGTATTCCGTTCATCTTGGTTTGCCTACTATTTGTAGAGCAAGTTGTTATCAGAATTTTCCCGACGCATGCCTGACCGTTTGATGTTTGTGAGAAAATATTTCTAGGAGCCGTGATTTGATTCTTGTACTGTTGTTCTCATTGTTTATCTTGTGTCCCCCTGAGTGGAGCACATGTTTGACAAGATTTGACAATTTCATACGTTATGGACACTGCAGAAATTTTCCTCAAGGCTGCGTTAGTGATATGATTTCAGATATTTCAACGGGAGTAGGCTATGTCATTCAGAATGTTGAGAGTTACGGTGGTGATCCAAACATGTGAGTTAAACCACATTTTGCACGTGTTTGGTGTATGTATTGTAGGCTTTTGTTTCGAGTCTGTAGCTTTCTCAATGTGGAGTTGGTCTTATTTTTTACCTGTCTTTTCAAGCTCTTTTTCAGTTCTTTTTTCTAGACATTCCGCTGAATGTAAGAAGATCCAGATTTTTAATTCTCTTGACTATTGTATTGTGTAACAGGATTTACTTAGCAGGTCAATCTGCTGGAGCTCATCTTGCAACTTGTGTCTTGCTGATGCAAGCAGAGAAAGAGATAACTCAGGACCCAGAAAAGCTTCGTTGGAGGTCATCTCAGTTGAATGCGTGCATGGCCATTTCAGGAGGGCGAGTTGCTTTCACCTTTCTGAATTACGGAATTGTGATGTTGCAGCTCCTGTTGTAACATTTGAGAGCCTTTTAAGCCCGCTTCTCGAGGATAGCCGCTGGTTCCTTGTCCTCCGTGTTCTTTATCATATCTTGGCTGTGGTCTGTGGAGGTGTTCTGCGAGAGACTTTTGTCGGTAGTGGCACATGGGAAATGTGAAATTGTTTTTTACTTTAACATCTCTGCCTGCGTTCTGAAAGATCGTGAGTTATTCTCTACTAGAGTAGCCGGAGCGCTTAGTGTTTCTGTTTTCCTTCGGCTTTCAGCCCTGAATTCAATTATAATATTTATTGGCAATATGGGACTGAATGTCCTGGTATCTCGCTGTCTTTGATCGAAAGTTGTGAAAGGTATTTTTCAGAATTTGGAGAAGGGCATAAATTTCAGAATGAGACAGCTAAACGGGCGTTTCTGTTTTGGCTTTTTTTGTATTGCAGGTACAACTTGGCAAAACTTGTGGACCATTTCAATAAAAGGGGTCTTTACAAGTCGATTTTCCTAATGTACTCACCATCTCTATTTTACCTATAAGCATCTATTAGTTGGGGCTGGGGAGGTTGCAAGTGAAAATGCTTGGATGTGATGAAACTCGTCTTGTTGATATTAATACTAAAATTGGTAGGTTCTTAGCTGTAGTTTTAGGTAGTATTCGCGATAAGGTTCTGCTTTATCTTTGCTAATTTTCCGATTGTATGTGTGGATATAGGATGATGGAGGGGGAAAATTCCTTGCCAGTTTTTTCTCCTGAATACATGGTAATGACACCAACTTTCAGAAAGGCTGTCCCAAAGCTTCCTCCCATCACTTTGTACCATGGAACAGGAGATTACTCGATTCCCCATGAAGCCAGGTATTTCAGGCATGCCGTTTAGTCGGCTTATTTGTACTGGTGTTTCTTCTCTTCTTCGCTGGAAGTTGTGTCGTTGATATAATTTTTATGGATTTGCAATAGGACCAAATGCTTGAAACCGTACATGACCACTAACTCTGAGTATTCTGGTCCCCGTATTACTTTGGTGTATTAACATCAAGTGTTGAATTGTGATGTGTATAGTGTGTCGTTTGCGATAGCGTTGCGATTGGTGGGTGCACAAGTTCACACGGTCTTTTATCCAGACAAGACCCACACCGACTTGTTTTTGCAGGTCTGTATATTTTATTTCTCAGGTGTCTTTTCAGGTCTATTAGAGGCATTTCAACGTGTATAAATGCTTGCTTAGGTGTAACTTTCCAATAGCAGTTTTTCTGTCGTTTATTGTTAGAGAGTCGCTTCTTCTCCTCCAAAACTTTATTTCTTCCGGAAAATTCCTTTTCAGTAGATGCCAATTCTCGAGTATCACGAGTACGATTTTGTAGCGTACATAATGGATTCATGGAAAAAGAATTTCCCAGAAGTGTCATCCGTTTCAAAAAAGATCTGCTGACCCTGCTATATAGCTACAGTATGTCAATAGCAATTTTCATCTTAGATATATGATGCTGTTTCAGTTTATTTTGGGTTCAGCACTCCGACTTTTGAAGTGGCTCACGTTTTATTTGAGACGACCCTGGTGTTTGGTTGCAGGACCCCATGCGAGGTGGGAATGATAAGTTGATGGCAGATATGTTAGCTGTGGTTCATGCCAACGATGAGGAAGCGAAAAAAGAAGATCTCAGGAAGGCTACTTCTCGTCCACGGCTTGTGCCAGAACTCCTTTTGCAACTTGCTCGTTTGATTAGTCCTTTTTGAATGTAGGAGCCCCTCCTAGTGCCCACTCAAATGATTTTCATATGGGAATTCAATTGTTGTTGTTCACTCTTTATCTTGGTTATTAGGTTTAGAGCATAGTTTACAAATTTTCTACGAATGAAGAGAATTTCGGAACCAATAGGCTGCCAGACAAGGTACTGTCAGGGAGCATTGTAGAACATGGGTATCCAAGTGTTCATACAGGAGCAGAGTACATAGTATTAGTGGCAGGACCTTTTTTGTGCGTCTTCTGGGCCTCTATTATTATCGGAGTTGAATTGAGGTAACCAGCACCCAAAATTGGAGAGAATGCACAAAAGATCTTGAATGCGATTTGGACTTTTGGAGCAGGCTTCACAAGGTAGTTTCACAACAAATCGGTGTCGTTTTTTATTTGGATAGGATCCCGCAATTTGACTTGGATTACCTCACAAATCATGTACTTCAATGCGTACAGATCAGGCTGTGCATATGAGGCTGATATCATTGGCTCTTGGAAGCAAGGTATGCTGACTGCACCATAAACACAAACTCAGAACTGCATGCCCTGCTGTGCATTGATGATGAGACTTGGAAGTTTTTAATGAGGGATCTCCACATGTCCTGACAATCAGTCAATAACTATGGTCTTCAACTTCTTGCGAGCACGTAACAAGGCGGAAGGCGAAACAATGAATATTGCCAAAATACTCTTTTATAACAATTGACCTATTAATGCACTGACATTCTCAAGAGTTGTCAGTGCAGCTAAGATGAGTGGTGTGCTATTTCCAATATCAGTGGGGACAAGTAAGGTAAGGTAGGAGGTTCTACAATGGAGCGTTTAACCCCTCAACGCCTCGGGTATCACAAACTACACAAAAAGGGAGCCAAATTTTTGTTATTGGGGCATTGAGGGGTGAAGGGCTGAAACTGAATTTTGGGGAGGTGAGATTTCTTGAAATAATTTTCAGTAAATTTTCCTTGAAAGACAAGAGGAATTGGCATCTAACCCAAGATGTTTCATAATTTTTGGAGCTTTGTGGACTTAGTTATGAAATTTTGAAGTGGAATGGCTATAGGTGCTCTAAAGTGGTGCACCTCCTTAAATGTACATCACTTGTACATTGTTGAAGGGCTATGATAAACATGTAAAAACTTATTACATTTGAGGAAGTGCACTATTTTAGAGCATGCACCATTTTAAAACCCCATCTAAGGGCTCATTCCCCTTTTTCATGGTTTTCCGTGCATGGGAGGACTTTTAGTTCATTTTTTAGACAAAGAGAAAGAGATCCAAAATGTAACACAAGTCATTTCATATTTTTTGAAGCATTTTTGAATTACTTATGAGTTTTCAAAGTGCATGTGTCATAGGTCTCTATTTATGACCCTAGACCTTCCAAGAACTGTTCACTTGTAAGTTGTGAAGATACTTGGGAAAGCGAGGAGAATGATTGGCTCTTTGCAATTAAAAACAATTTTTCTTTCATGCATTCAATGATTGTACGAGGACAATTTAAGAACCACCTCATGTCCATTTCTCTACTATCTATATGGGCTGTTCAAATTGACCAAATGCTTTTAGAGCATACTACCTTAGGGGTTTGTTTCTTGGCAAATTTTTGCCTAAATCTTGAGCTTTTCTCCAATTGGCACTGGTGATTGTTATTAGGGCATTTTTTTTCGTTTTTGGTCATCAGCCACTATGGCTCCTTGTTTGAATGACACAAAGTCAAACATGCAATTGTTTTTATTTGCAAGGAGAAAACGTATGGCATCAAGTGAAAAGTGTAAGTAGCAATCTAGCGACGAAGTAAATTTTTTGAATACAAGTACATGCAAAATGTCTTGATGAGGAGTATAATTTCAACGCCTACAATAATACAATATTCAACATATTTTTGCTCCCCAATGGCTATAGTAATACAATTTTCAACACATTTTTGTTACTTGTGGCGAGGCTTGCATTCAAAGTCCCTAACAAAAAACAATAACTTCAGAAACCCAAGACAAACATGACAATCTCTCTACATAATATTGCAACTTAGCAAAAAAGCAGAAATGACAACAACTTCAAAGTTTTACTATACACAACTGTCTTGCACTCTTGCTATGCAACCACCATTATTGTAAGTTTTGACACACTGTGTATCTAGCACAATTACAAAATTGGCAGTCACATAAGTGAAACGAGGCAATTACAGAGATTGCATCGACGTAAAGAAATCCATAACTTAGGTGGGAAGCACACTTAAGAGCTTGCAATATGGCACTTTGAAAGTGACAACGAAAGAGAAATAAGCGACATGCAACAATGAGCCAATGGAAAGTGGCGAAGCCACTTGCAATGCAACAGTCTTTTCTTTAAAACCATCTAGCAACTTTGGCAAAAATAGGAGTGACATGCAAAGCCATGTGGCAATTACTTTATCGTGGAGGGAGACAATTTGGCTTCATGTAAAAAAAAATATCATTTTTTTTGCAAGGGCCCAATCGCTAGAGCTAAAAACCTGGTGCCTTTTGGCTCCAAATCGCCTAAAAAAAATGGGCTGATTGTTATACTAAGACATTCTAGTGAAAATTTGGATGGAATTGCCAACTATCTCCTTATGCAAATACCTGCTTTGCTAGTCAATTTTCCTTACCTCTGTGCATTATGGGGTGTGAGTTGCTCCACTTTGATAAAAGCATTAAAAAAAAATCATGGGGAAAAGTTTTCAACCAAGCCTTGGAATGCATTCTTCAAGGTTGGGATCACTTAAGTCGTGGTGTCATGCCACATGTCCTAAAATGGTGCACGGGAAAGTAGGAGGTAGTGAGCAAAAAATAGTTTGACAACTATCAAAATTACATGAGTCTAGAGGTTGGCAATGGGTCCAAAGCACTTCTCAACTCCCAAAATTTGCAGAAAAATTGGGTTTGCAAAGAAAATTATGAAAAATATATAATCATATTTCCTATCTTCCTACACGCGATAATTATGCTTTGCCTCAAACCCTTTGTAGTTTGTTGCAGAAGTGCTAAGTTATTGAGTATGGGTGTGCTTACCTTGTATACAATGTAATCTAAAACTATATAGGTGAGGTGGATTTGAATTTGTCGTTACTCAACATAAAAATTTGGAGCAATATTGTAATAGGTGCACTACAAAAAATTGTGTCCTAATTGACATGTCTGAATTGACTAAATGTGTCAAAAATGACAAAAAAACTGTCAAATTGGACAATTTTTGTAGATTTGGCCATGTTGATTTGGACATATTTTTGTCATATTGGACAGTTTTCCTTGTAGTGTGAGTGCTAGTTTAGTAATTTAACCCTTCAACGACCACGGAACCATATTTTGGTTCCAAAGAGTGGTTTTTGGCCTATATTGTAAATTACTCAACAATTTGGAGAGTATTCTTGAAAAATGCTTGTAGTCACAATAATTTTGCATCCAACTCAAAAAACAATATTGGAATTGGGCATGTCAATTGATAAATGATGGTGTTTATACAACATGCCCTCAAATTATGTATTCATTCTTGGTCAAAGATGGATAAAAGCAACAACATGATGCATCAAATATTCAAGATGAATGCCACATTTTTGTTGTGTAATCCTGAAAAAATTTAAATTGCTTAAGAAATACACTTGTATTGTTTATCTATATCTTGGCAATATAATTGTAGTATTTGAAGATCTCTTGTAATGGTGCTCTCATTTCATTTTTAAAATTTATCATTCTACATTTAGGGCCAAATCTTAATTGTTTTCACCTATTGGATTTTCCATGGCATTTATCAAATTTCTTGTAGAATTGTTTTAGGGTAGCAAACAAAGTGGGATTTTTACCCTTTTGTCCACTTAGCTACACCTTGTGATTTGGTATTTTTATCCATTTTGTGTGAAATTAGTCTTATTGGAAAGGTGGGAAACCATGTTTTCTAAAAATATAAGGCTCTTCTCAAGCAAAGCGTGCATGAAGTGGTAACATCCAAAACCATATAAGCTTGAAGAACTAAATGTTTCCACCTATGGCTCACTCAATCATTATAAAAATTTGGGAAAATTTCATGGATACCCTTGAAGTTTGCCATATTTTCATAGGTACCCTTGCTTTTTTAAAAAATTCACAAATACCCTTGGACCAAAAATTTCAAGCGTTTGTTTTGTTGTGCATGTCACTTTCCTTCTTCCTTTGTGCGCATGTTTAACAAGAAAGAAGTAGTGTTCACGTCCAACGCTAGATTTGGCTGAAATTTTGACATTTTACAATAAACAAGGTGTTTTTCCCATTTGTACAATTGGATTGTTCAAATTGGATCCATGTTTGGTTCAATTTGGATCCATGTTTGGTTCAATTACACATCTAAGTTTACTACCCCAATTTCTAGTGGATTTTGTAAAAATGTGTGTTGTCTTTAAAGGGTTATCCCTTTAACCCCTAAATGCCCAAGCCCTATCTGGGCTTCTTGGACTTTCTAGGAAACTGAACAATCAATCAACCTCTTCATGAATTTCATCAAGCTTTTTTCAATTGTAATCGTACAAATTTAAGCTAAACATGTTAGAGATTACATGGAAAAAGAAAACACAACAATATCACTTATAGTTTGAAAGATTGTAATGTTTGAACATGAGGGTATTAAAACTGCAAAAGTGACTTAAAGTTTTCCAATCCTTGTTTCACATGTGAAATCCAAAAATTTGGTCACCATAAAAATATGAGGTTTAAGGTCATTACATGTCTAACTCAAATCAATTTACGGTTTTGAAAATCTACTCCTACATTGTTTTTAAATGGATTTCTAATGTGGATTTTTCTCCAAGCTTTAGTATATTTGAGGCTCATTTTCAAGATCTTCCAACATTAGAAAACTCAAGCTTGCAGTGGACACCCTTGTACAAAATTTTGAGTAGAAAAATCATCAACTTTTATTTTCAAAATCAAATTTTGGATGTTGAAAATAGACTTCAAAAAAAACTTATATTGAAAAAGAAATACAAAAAATAATAATTTGATAACTTTTTGTTCATCTTCAAAATTTCCTCGCAACCCAAATCTGGTCGCTTGGGCATTTAGGGGTTAATGACCACCCAAACAGCAGATGGTCGATTTGTGCGTATTTCACATACATCCGGTCGTTAAAGGGTTAACAGAATAAGGATTGAGTTGAAATTGCCATTGTATACAATTTGAAGCAATTTAAGTCAAAACATAATAAAATTTGGATACAGCTGAAAATTACATCGGAATAGCAAAGAATATTGTAAGCATTGGTAAACGCCTAATTGCAATTTTACAAACAAAAAAAATCTCTATTTGACCTTTTTGAAAATGCCAATAGTCCTTCCAAAATTAATAACCTCAACAAAGGTACCTTGAGTACAGGTGAGTCTATCCATCCATCTATATAACAGGATACAATTTACTGCGAGGCGATCCTTTTACTGCGTGGATAAATACGTGGGTAAGCAATGGTAAAAACTTGTGAAAAAAAAACGTATGGGTAAATAATAGAAAATGTAACAAATTGCATGGGTAAAAAATATATGTATATATGTATTTTTTTTAAATTCAATGAAAAACTATTATGTGGGTAAAAAAGTTGTGTAGGTAAATTATTATTATTATTATTTACGTGAGAAAACAATGACGTTTTTTTTATTGCATGGGTAAAAAACTCTATGGGTAGAGAATAAAAAAATTATTGTAGAGGAATGTTTTGTAAACAAAAATAAATGTTTTACTACATAGGTAAAGTTTGAAATTGGAGTGCGGGAATAAAAAGTAAGAATTATTTTCTTGCTTGGGAAATGTTTTGTGTAATTGGGCTTGAAATCATTTTGTGTCTAGTTGAACCAACGGATGACTATACTAATCTTAATAATGTATTATAAAAAAATTGAACATACTGATGGATTTGCAAACCTAATAAAATATAGAAATCTGAAGTTGATGATTAGTTAAGCTATTGGTGAATTTTTTGCTTTAAATTGGTTTACAACTTCTATTTTACTTTATAAATAAAAAACAACATTGTGCTCAATCTAAGCATTTCAAGCGTGTAGGAAGGGTTAATGGCTTCATTACAATTCTCCAAGAGTCCTTTACATATGTTAAAAATTCTCTAAAACAGTAAGCAAAACATGAAGTATTGAGGACCTTCTACTTAGAATTTATGATGTTGTGCAATCTTAATTTTAGTTGCACTAAATTAAATAAACTTACTATTTTATAATATAACTAACCAATTATAGTATTTGAATTTGAACCACTACTAGAAAATATGTTACAAGCAACTAATTCACTACTTATATTAATGTTCACAAAGATTGTAATCAATAAATGTAACAATCATTGTAAATGTTTAGACTTGTTGTGAATTATAGGTTAGGACAATCTTGCAATTTGCTTTTAAATTCTATAGTAAGTATTCTTGTGGTACTCTTTAATTTCTTAAAGCAATTGTGTGTTCAGTTCTAGCATATTATTGTGAATGAATGATGATCTTACAAATATTTGTATTGTATTGAGTATACACATAAAATATATCTTTGGACAATGTACAAGGATTTTAGATGGTATTCATTTTTTTTTATAATTTCCCTATATTGAGTTCTCAACATTTTGCACTAAATTATACAATCACTCACAACCATTGATAAAGCACTTTTGAATTTTCATTCCAAACATGTATCTTACGTTATATCTAAAAGCTATAGAACAATAGAATTGCATTTTAGAAAGTTCAACCTCAACATGCCCATACCCGAACATGTCTTAAGAGTTTGATATTCGTTTCTCAAAGATAGTTGTCATTTATATTTTCACATATGGTATTTTATAATTTGAAATAACAAGCCTACAATCTCTCATGCATGTATATATGTATATGTATATGTATATATATATATATATATATATATATATATATATATACATATACACATATATGTACATATATAGGGAATTACTACTGCAACATCCTAAATTGCTAACTGGACACCCCTTGTGAGCATGAAATTTGATTATTTAGTGCTATTTTTGATTTATGCAAATGATTCGTCATTCATTCAATCAAGGTATTAACACCTCCATGAAAGGAAACATGACAAATACAAATTGTTGTTGAAATATTATTGCACCAATATAAAATTTTGATGTATGATTGCTTTAAGTAACTCAAAAGTCCTATATATTTAGTTTCAAATTTAAGCACACCTTTTTTTTAGTATAGCTTTAGAATGATAAAGGCAAAACAAGTATTTTCATCCAAATAAAAAAATTAGTATCAAAAATCACATTTCATGCTTGCAAGGGGTATCTTGTGAGCAATTTATGGTGTCGCGGTAGTAATTCCCTATATATAAATATAAATATATATTTATATTTATATATAGGGAATTACTACCGTGACACCATAAAATGCTAATGGGACACCCCTTGCAAGCATGTAGTTTGATAATTTAATGATATTTTTTAAATTCAAGTGGTCTATTATTCATTTAGTCATGGCGTTACCACCAGCTTTGAAAAAAAAACATATACAATTTTGTTGAACTTTTATTGCACCATTGCTAAATTTTTATGTACTTTTTCTTTTAGCAATTCAAAAGCCCTTTATTTTCAGCCTCAAATTCAAGCACCTCCAATTTTTTTGTATATAGCCTTAGAATTGTAGAGGTGAAACAAATCTCTTCATCCAAATGAAAAAAATTAGCATTAATCCCTAAAGGCCCAAGCCATTTTTTCTGTGAAATTCACTCAAAATTGCAAGTTTTGGTTAATGAGTAGAAAGGTAGGAAAAATTGGTTTTTTTGGAAATCCAACCACATGATCTTGCCCTAGACTTTGGGAGGTACTTGTGTGAAAAAAATCAGCTCATTCTAGATGTACACAAGTGAGATATTGACATCTAAAGTGAAAAAAAAAGTTTTCTTCTTTGCAGCCCAAAAATTTCAGAAGCCTTTGACAACTCATGTTACAAAAAAATTGCTCTACGCAAAGTTGAGGTTTTTAGTTCCCATGTAGAACACAAAATTAGGTAATTGAGGGAGAAATTTGAAATGAATTGGAGGTGTGAATCAAACTTTGTATAATCTTGTAATGCCATAAGGTCATTAAATTTGCATATACAGTAGGCAAAATTGGAGGATATATGTAAAGTTCAGAAATTTGAATTACTATGATCCAAATGGTGAAAACCAAGGAATCTTAGTCTTCTACAACTCTGAAAAAGAAAGAAAAAAACAAATCCATAAATCACTTGAAAAAGTAAAGCACCAAATTTTACAAGGGGCAAAATGAATGGAGATTTGGGAGTCCCATACCTACCCACAAACTAAAACTTCTCATAACTTTCATCTCAATCATCAATCAAAATTGAATGATTCAAAGCTTCCCAAATATTGTAGGTTGAGCAGCGTTTAAATTTTGGGCAAATTTTTGCCAAATACTTACCTAGATTTGACAGCAACACTAGAAAATTAAATTGAGAAACTGGATTAATTTGCCATGTGCCTACCTAAGCAATAACTAGATTTGCCAAAATGTAGGTGAAAAATTCTAATATTAGTAATTTTATGGATGAATGTGTCACTGTTGTCGATTCTCTCCATATCTGTCCAAATTTTTCTTACGTGCTCGCATTGGTGGGTGCCAGTTGCACGATCAGTGGAAAAATAAAATTTAAACAGTGAGGTTGAGAGCACTTTTGGCATAGAATAATTCCCCAAAATTTAGCCCAATGATTTTGTAAATTATTCTCCAAAAATATCCAATGTCAAATAAAACAAAAATTGGATTGCCTAATATTGTAGAAGTCATTGAGCCTAGCTAATTCTAGAAGGTCAAGGCCAATCTACGCGGGCTCAATGTACTGCAAAATGTATACCAAAGCCTAATTTTGGAAAGTCAAAAATACTTTGAAAAAGGTTTGATTCTACTAAAAAAAATTAGTTGATTGCCATATAATAACAATTTTTTTGGATATGCTTGATCCTTAACTAATCACTAAAATTGATGCCAAATCAGATTTTTCCCAAAAAAAAACTAATTCAATAGTCGATTGTAGAATTTGCTCTCAACCTACAGTACATATAAATCTAAAGTACCAATTTTAGATTTTTATTTAAAAAAATACTTTTTTGTTTTGTTTGGAGCTGCCTATTCATGCATAACCTCATCAATAAATGTCAAAATGAAGAAAAAATTAGATGCCCACGCAGATCTTTGAATTCCCCATCTTCCATAAACGTTTCAAAAAATCACACAAAGTAGTTTAGCTGTAAGTACATGCCTAAAACCCCACTTAGCCCCTAAGATACCACTTGAGCCATGTGGAGGTTAAATTCTCACATTTTATGCTCAAATTACACTTTAACCCATGAGCACCCCACCTCCCCTAATATTGCCTTTTGAAATCAAAATTTCCACAAAACCATGTCCAAATCAAAAGTGTACTGCCTAGAACACTGTACTTGGTTTAGGCTACAGTACTACTTTTATGCCACACATTGGGCAATGGGGGTTTCACCTCTTGTACAAGCGCGGATTG
The DNA here is from genome assembly GCA_963920765.1 of Ulota crispa. Taxonomy (NCBI): domain Eukaryota; kingdom Viridiplantae; phylum Streptophyta; class Bryopsida; order Orthotrichales; family Orthotrichaceae; genus Ulota; species Ulota crispa. The sequence continues at coordinate 9,397,547 of OY987247.1, read as the reverse complement.
TGCAAGTCAAGTATGACAACAACATATTAGAATTTTATTTTGTGCAGTTTAGGGTTAGGAGTGAGGACAGAGACCACCGGCTATGGCCGGTTCCATACAGTTAGGGGTGTTTTGGCACGCATGCCTCAAAGCGGAGAAGGGTTTTGCAACTATACCACCAGGAGCCTTGCCCTTGTGGAGGTCAAAGCCGTACCAATCTCTTGTCTATCATCCACCGTGCTTTGTGAGCCTTGCAACTTTGGGCCTTAGGAAAAGCACCTTGCAAATGTCAAAATATCGCCAAATTTGGAAACAAGTGAGATACTTGTAAATTGCACTCCCTCCTAAATTTCATCAAAAGGAGCCTCCTCTAAGGCATGAATTCATGCGACCCCAGCCATGGTCCTCCTGAAAATTGGCCGGTTGCCACAAAGTCAACTATATTTTGACTATCATAATTTCTAAAATGGTGTGGTCAAAAGTTCTACAAATTTCTAGTCAAGTGCATCAAGCACCCTTTTTGCTATTTTAGCAATGAATCCTCTTGTATCTAAGTTTCTAGCTTGAGGCATACAATATCTTTGAGCATGGTCCCCCTTAGCCTCATTTTCTTGATTCAATTGTGGGTGCTCAAGGTTTAACCTCTAAAGGACCAAGGATGTTTTTCAAGAAAAAATCTCAGAAATTGCCAACTTTTAGTGCATTGTCCAAAATTGAAAATAAAAACATTTTTTTGAAATCCAATTTTACAAAAGTGTGTTAAACTAATAAGTCAATGTGTGCTAAAAATCTCAGCCCATTTGGCAACATGGATTGTAAGATTATAACGTTTGAAGTGAGATTTTTTTTTTTTTTTTTTTTTTTTTTTCAATTGTGCATAACAAGGTTAGCAAACTTTGAGCCCTCTTAGGGTAAATTTTTTGCTCTACACCAAAATGAGCCTTTTGACCATTCATAAGTGTATGATGTTACGTCAACTCAAGAAATTTTTCAGAAGCAAGTACAAAATCTAGCTTATTCTAAATTACCCTACAATGCATGGAGGGGTTAAGTGAATTGGCAATACACTAGTCATTATTTTGTGATTTCTTTTGCATTGAGGAAGTCTTTTATTTGAAAGCCAATTAGTGAAAGTTAAAGACAAACATTTGGAATATATGAAAAAAATTCAAGAGCTTTGGATTTATGTGTTTGAAAATAATAGGCCTTGAAGTTAGAAAATAAATTTTCCTAAAACTACCTGGACATAGTCAACAAAATTTGACTCCTCTCAGAATGTGATGTGCAAGCTCATTTTTATTTTTATTATTGACAATTGTATACCATATTTTATTAGTTACAGACATGCCAAATTTCAAAAGTTGATGAGAGTTTTATCATAAGATTCTCCAAAGATGCGCAACCACCCAAACTGCCCAAATTCTTTGGTAGTTTGCTCATTTTTAGCTCAGGCTCTAAAACCACTCACCTCACCAAATGTACACTGCTGGTACATGATGTTTTCATAGCCTTTCAACTATGTACAAGCTATGTACATTTGAGGAGGTGGGCGGTTTTAGAGACCTATGGCTCTTCCACTTCATTATTTCATAACTAAATCCACAAAGCTTCAAAAAATTTGAAACAACTTGGGGTTAGATGTCAATTCTTCTTGTCTTTCAAGGAAAACTTACTACAACTTAATTCAAGAAGTTTCACCTCTCCAAAATTTAGTTTCAGCCTTAGATGGACGGTTTATGCTCACACTACCTTAGGCAGCATAAATTTTGGACCGGGCATCTAATTGGAGTAAAAATTACATTTTCAATCGGGGAATACATATTTACACCTTGCATAAACTTTTTGAGAACATCCAACAAAAATTTACTTTGTATGACCCTACCCAAGTTCTCAAGTGTCCATTGAATGGACACTTGGTCCTCTAGGGGTTAAAGTGTGGCGTTAGCAATTTTGGGTGTGGCTTTAGCAAATCTCTATATATATAGGGTATTGTTAAAGTCACATCCAAAATTGCTAAAGCCACATCCCAAGGTGTGCTTTGAGTATGAAATGTGAGAATTTGATGCTAGTTTTTTTAATTTTGGATCAAAAGGTTTGTTTTGCCTTTGCCGTTCTAAGGCTATACTCAAAAAACTTGGAGGTTTTTGAATTTGAATAAAAATACAGGACTTTTGAATAACTTAAAGCACAAATACATTAACCCCTCAACCCCCCTAGACTTTTCTAAGTATCTCAGATTTTGCCCTAGGATGAAATGTCAATGTTTTGATAAATTTCATCACTTTTTTTATAAACATAACCATACAAATTTGTGCTAGACATGTTAGAGATCACAAGGGAAAAGAAAACACAACAATATCACTTATAGATTAAAAGATTAAAATATTTGATCATGAGGGTGTTAAAACTGTGAAAATTATTTGAAGTCTTTCAATCCTATTTTCACATCTCAAATTTAAAATTGAGGATACAAAAAAAATACGAGTACGTAAAGTACAACATGCATAACCCTAATTAATTTATGGCTTCTCAAAATCTATTTTACAATTTTTAAATTAAATTCCTATTGTGATTGTTAGTCCAAGTTCTAGTATATTTGAGGCTCATTTCCAAGAGCTCTTAACACTAGAAATTGAAGATTTGCAATGGACACGCTTGCACAAAATCTTGAATAGACATATAAAAATCATTCATTTTCAAAATCAGATTTTTGATACTAAAAAAAGACTCCAATAAAAATAATATAAAATAACAACACCTTAAATTAATCTTGTAGAAGAGTCAAGCATCTCAAAATAAAATGCAAAGGAGCGTTGTTTGAGCATTTTGAGCCTTGAGGGGCTAAGTAAAAAGCAATGGTGCAATAAAGTTTCATTAAAATTGTGTATTTGTAATTTTTTTTTTCAAGGAGGTGGTAATTCCATGATTGAATGAATGATGGACTTACACATGCAAAGATTGCATTCTTTTTTGCCTCACTTTCTACAATACATTTGATCCTTTACCATAGTTTTTTCAAACGTTCAAAGTCTAACCAACTTTACTTTAGCCAACCAACTTGCTAAATAAATAATAGGACAAATACTGTATTGCGAGTGTACTTGATTTATAATTATTTTCAAATTGTGCCCCCATTTATTTAGTTATTATTCATTTCATAACCCTTGTTTGTAAAATTCCCCTCGATGTGCGATTTGACGCCCTAGTGTACAAACTACAAAGGAGCTACCAGAAAAGTAAAAGTGTGAGGAATGGGTTCCTGAAAATACAGAAATTGAGGAATAATGATGGGCCCCCCTTTGAATGATTGGCTTGTCCATTTGTACCCAATTTATTCATTGACTTTAAATCCACGTGGACCCACAAGCCCTGAAATTTTGGCAGCACTGGCAATATTGGCTTCAGTCCTTCCATGGCCCCTTTTGTGTATTCCTAATTCCGTGCTTGGCCAAGTTTATTGCCCCCCAAGGGTTTTTTTGGTTTTTGTCAAGGTAGACCGACTGGCACCCCAGAATGCACGCAGGTAAGGGTAAATTTGGTATAATTGGAATGAATGAATGATTTGTGCATGTTCATCCAATGAATTTTATAATACAAGCTACTTTCATCCAAAATTTGGCAAACAAGGTGTTTGAGTAAGGAGGAATGTGGCTATTTTATCCACTTTTTCATACAAATTTTTTAGTGTATTGATTGTCAAAGGCAATTTGAGATAAGATTTAGGCAAGAATTTGTTAGGAAAAAGAACCTTGCCCCTATCCAAATTCTACAAAACATCATCCAAAATTAACTAAACTTGGGTATCTTCCAAAACTAAACTTGGACATCATCCAAAACCAAACTTTGGGAGAACCGGCATTTAGTGAATTGTTAGTCAATTTGAAATTGCATAAACAACTAGTTGGACTTTGAAATTACCTCATGGAATATGGGCCCAAATTTTCAAAGGCAACCCAATATACTATATTACAATATAAACATAGGAAATATCCAGTGCATGCAAGTGAAAAACTGGTTGGGAATCAAAAATGCTAGATTTTAATTGGTGTAATTAAAATTCTCTCCTCATGCTGCTCTTCAACTCTCATAACAACATTATACAACAAGGGTAGAAGTTTTCTGGATTAACCCTCAACATTAACCCTTTAACGCTCGGTTGACCCAATTTTGGTCAATTTTGGTGCTTTTTGGGTGATGGGCTAAAATTTGCAATGAGTTTGGAAATAAGTGAAAGGGAATAGTTGTGAGGATGAAGTAAACGCATTCATTGGGCTTTACCGCACTAGAAGCTGAGCTGGCAGTTGAAAATGATGAAGGTTTAGGCTTGGAGGGGGGGCTGTAAATACACACGTGAATGCATGAAAGATGGCCAAGGAGGTAAAAGATGCCTTATTGTACTCTATGGGTATGCGTTTGCAACTCACTTTGAGAACAAGAAGCTTGGTTTGGGAATTGCCCCCAATCATTGCCTCTTGCTTACTTGGCAGACGGGGGGTCGTGACTCACTCAATAGCTAGTGGCATCCAAAGAACATTGAGCATGCAAGTGAAGCTTGAAGTTGGCTGGAGCGCATCAACGGTGAGGAGACAGTGTACACACGCAAGGCGGAGAGAGAATGTAGAAACGTGGGGGCGGGGAGTTCTCCTCGAAGTTGCACTTGACCGCTGCGGCGATTCTGGGCTTAGGGTTTGCGGGTTACTCACATCAATGGTGCTTTGGGGTGGGTGCTTGGCGAACAGGAACTTGGGAGCTCACACGGACGTGGTTTATGAGAGAGGCAGGTAGATTCTATGAATGAAGTGAAGAGCGGGAAACAACGTAGAGGTAGAGGACTTGCGCCCACGACTGCCGCTCATGTAGGTTTTTGCATTCTTGCGGTTTTAGCTCAGGGCGTGTTCTGTAGAAGGTGCGAGCGTTTGCGTAGTGGAGGATGGCGGGCGCCAGATTACGGTCAGCTTGAGGTTGCAATGGACAAGCGTGGCTTCCCCTGCCTCCTCCTCTAGCAGAGTTTGCTGCCATAATCACCATCTTGGCGGATTGGGCTGAGAGTAGTTTACTCCCTGCCGAGAAAAAGAGAGTGTTGCTTAGCTTCCTTGATTGCAAGTATTTGGTTGCTCATCCAATTCTGGCAAGTGCTCAAGGATTTGAGGACTTGCAGAGTCTTTTCGGCGCTCAGCTACAATACTTGTTCTATCGTCAAGCTGCAAAGCTACTTGGTTGGGGTCAAAGGTGCAATGAAGGCAGCCATGGCGGATTTCCACCGAGTCTCTACATGCACCTCTGAACGGAGGTCTTTATGTGACATTGTCGCCGGGGTGGGTCGAGATCTAGTGTTCACGTCGCTGAGGAGCTTCCGGGATATGCTATCGTTGCAAAGGGACCAGCCACATGGGTGCATGGAGGGGCGGTTTTGCGAGAGCTAGAGCACAATTCGGCAGTTGCAGGTATGCGCTAAAGCTTTGATTTCCAAGCTAGCCGAGTGGGGTCAACCGCAAATGCAAGGAAGGAGAATGTTGTACCACCGATGCACTCCACCATTGTCACTCCCAAGCCCAAGCGCAAGTGTGTCAGAAAGACTCGGCCACACAAAGGCTTTGATGGCGTACAACACGCCCAAATGCCTGTCTTTGGCAACTGTTCCAACACCAACGCAGAACATGTCTTACCAGCGTTTGCTACCCCGACACACTCCAAAAAAAAACGCGATTGCGCAAGACTGAGGTGGACCTGATCGACAGCATGGAAGGGACAACCTCAAGTGTAGTCATGCATTTGGAATTACCTGGTCGTATTGGGGCTGGGGCTGGTGGCCATAGCTGGGGGCGAGGTCAAGGAAGGGGTCATGGAAGGGGTCAGGGTCAATGGCAAAGAAACAACGACAAAGAGCATTTTAGCAATGAGAACTCACCAGCAGCAGTGGTCCCAGACTTGACGAAGTTCTCACCTCCAATTCTAAGGGATCTTCTGAATTCTAAAGGTTGCGTTGAGGTTTCACTACAAGACATGATGTGGGGAGGGGAGGTATTACAGAACCCTTGCCCAAGAGCTATCAACAGAATTGTTGGAGGCGAGGAGCTGCTTGGTGGCGAGGACTTCTTGCATGTTGATTCTGGATCAGACCTGGGAGTCCAATCTTTGCCTCAAGCTGCAATCCACAAGCTTCATGCGTCACAGTCGACCTTCACCAGCTGTGTCTCAGTTTTGGAGAATGACATTCTGTTGGGTTGTGTACCAGGAAGAACAAACGGGCACCATGGTGAATCTGGTGTACCTACAGGTTGAAAGCTTGAAGACAATGATTATGCTCATGACTAGGACCCTGCCTTATCCGAATTTGGGAGTGACCTCCTGGACGGCCTCTCCAACGACGCCAGTTCCATTGATGATTGTGAAGACAATGCATTAGCATTGCTAGGGGATCTTGGCGTTTATCCATTGGGAGTTGAAGAGGAGCGACCTGATCTGGAACTGAAGTACAAAGAGCCAAACTGGCACTCTCGGACGTGGGCACTACTACCGCGGCAACCTTTTTGTGGGAAGACTCCTAGTCCCAGCAAGGACTTGCCCAGCCACACTATGCTCCAACCTATTCAGTACTTCATGTTTTTCTAGGACGAGGTGTTGCAATGGAAGATTGTTTACGAGAGCAACGTTTACCCGGAGTTTGTTGATCCTAGCACGGGGAAGCGGAAGGGTGGCAATGAAGCAGCAAGCCCCATTACGTTGGAAGAGTTTAGGAAGTTCGTTGGAATGTGTTGTCTCATGGGCGTCTAGAACCAGCCTTCTATCCGGGATTACTGGAAACGCGGGGACGGCGCTCTATTCTTCGAAGACACAACAAGCACAATGTCACGTTGGCGTTTGAGTATATTTTGAGGTGCCTCCACATGACATTGAGGTACAACTATGTCATCGATAGGGATAACCCTCAGTATGATTCCATTGGCAAATGCAAGTGGGTGCTCAAGTATGTGGAATCCCGGTTTTAGCGGTATTGGCACTTGTCTCCATATGTGACAGTTGATGAGTGCATGGTGGCATATAACGGGAGATTTTGCGCTTTCAAGCAGTACCTCCTGGCCAAACCCATCACCCATGGGATCAAACTTTGGGCGTTGGCTTGTTCAAGTACTAGTTATCTGTACAGGTTGGAAATCTATGTGGGCAAGGACAGTGCACAACCTGATCCTGGCCCAAGTGGCACCCAAATTGGCATGGCGGGGCAGGTGGTCAGCCGATTGATGCGGAGGCTAAAAGGGGAATGGTATACAGTTACTTGCGACAACTACTTCACCTCACCTTTCCTGTTTCATGACCTACTCACCCGTGGGTTCTACGCGGTGGAGATGGCACAAAGATAGAGGAAGGGCTTCTCCATGAGCTTGGGTGTCTCCAATGATAATGCGCGTGGAACCTTGCACATCCGAGTGCACAAGGATTGGAAAATGGCTGCACTTCAATGGCAAGACACAAAAGGGGTGTGCTTCTTGTCCACGGTTGCTGACCCTATGGTGCCAGGCGAAATTGTGACTAAGCGCGTTTCTGGTTGAAGGGTGGTTGAGGTCCTAACGTCCCCAATACAAATCATGTATTCCCAAAAGATGAGCGGAGTGGACATTGTAGATCAAAATTGATCATGTTATAGTACTTAGATTGCCACCAAGAAGTGGTGGCATCGCATTTTCTTCTTCTGTCTAGACTCCTGTGTGGCAAATACCTTCACGATATAGAAGGAGCTCTCAAAGTCCATGGGGGAGTGGGCACTGACCCATAAGGACTTCCAGCTGAGAGTTGCATATTCCCTGATGCGGTGGCCATGTATGCCAAGAAGCAACCCAAGGGCCCCTCGCAAAGTTGTGGAGCGTTCCACTCACACAAGAGTGAGCCATGTCCCTCGGAAGACAACACTGCGTCGCATGTGCCTCTTATGCAAGCAACGGACGGTATACGTGTATCCGGAGTGTGAGGGAGTGGGCTTGTGCCTGGCCAAGTGCTTTGGCCTCTTTCACGTTGGTGGCGGCTCTCAGTAGTATTGCTACCAGTTCCCTTGGCTGCAATGGTAAGTAGCTCCTAACAAAGTTGTTATACGTGGTTGTTGATCGTTTTCATAAATCCAATCTTCTATTGTATATGAAGTTGTCATGCATGTCCTCACTGCCCTTCCTTTCTTGTAGTGTACATGGCTTGCAGGGCGGATGAACTTCCAACGGCTAGCACCCTACTTTCCGCGCATGGAGTGCACTAAACACCGAGCACTGCCTTTACTCGTAGGTATAATCCTGCCGGAATTACAGCTGAAGACTGTGTGTATTGCTGCTGAAGGTGGAAGAGGCGGCATTGATGTTTGTGGTTGACCACGATATGTCTCTTGTTTGCTGAACTTTGTTCTCTGCTTTACAGATTGGCATGACTTGGTATTTTCCGTGTCAGTCGTGAGGTTTGTCTGCTATTGTGTGGGGCCATTGGGGAGTTTTGGTTGATTTTAGAGTTCAGTGTGCTTTTGCCTGTGCTTCCCTCTGGCCGACTGGGCAATTACTTCCACTCCAGTGGCATCTAGCAAACATGTCAAGGGTGTCACTATAGGATTTGAATGGGGAGTTCTCTTGTTTGCTAGCTTTGTGCTATGCACTTGCCTGGAGCCTGTGCCCCATGTGTAAGGCAAAGTGGCTTCCAGACGAGACGATGTAGGTGTCGTGCCTCCCGACGTGTTTACATACACTTACCTTCGTAGACACCAATGAAAACAAGAGAGGTTGTGGTTTCTTGATATGGATCAGAGTTCTCATTCAAGTTTATTTTTGTGAGTGCAGGTTACGGCGTGCGGGATCTAGAGGCGGTACAATAGTCTAGAGCAAATATGGGCCAACCCTGGGTTCTCATTGTGTCAAGCATTGTTGTGATGTAGGTTGCTGTTGTCTTGAATAGGAACTCGTATTTGTTGCGGTTCAGTAGAAACAGTGTAGCAGCCTCCATGACATGATTGAGATCGCTGTGTAGGACTAGGACAACCATAATATTGGCTTGGAACTTGGGAAAATCAAAGCACCATAATTGTGGCAGACGCATCTGAGATTTGACTTTGTGAATTTGATTAGTTCTGTGTGCGATGCAATGTTGGGATGCCAAACAAGCTTTTTTGCGGCGAGTGCAATGATGTCAAGACGCCATGGCTTGGCAAGCTGAGCATTGACATTGTTGGATCCAGGTGTCCTATCCATTGTTGTTCTTGCTCTTTTTGTTCTGATGCTGTATTGTGTCCTACCCGCTGTTGAACCTTCAAGCAATGTAGTGTATCCTCATTATAGGAGCGAGACACTCAATCTCCCAACCGTTGTGCTTCAGCTGAACCCGGATCTGGTCTGTGCGGGGACAGTCGATTCCAGCTGGCATGATACGGGAACTCTGCAGTGCCATTCCCATGAGGCCACCACGTCCTTCTGGAGCATCACTACAATAAAGGAAATGTCAGATGTCACTCCCCCAACAAAAAAAAATTTGTTGTAAGGAGATATGCTGCAGAGACGGACTTTGCATGTATGAACCACACCTCAACATGTATAGTTGCACAAATGCATTATAGACTTCTAGATTGCGCCACATTCCATTTCAAAAATCCAGACCCTGAAAGGAAGACACTATGCCAACTACATCTATATGGTGAGATTCTTGAAAAAAAGTCGCTACTTCAACCACGGACCATGTATCGACTAAGACCTTAAAGTGCCGTGCTTGCCCTCCAGATCAACTGCAAACATTAAAGGGTTAACCGGGGAAATTGAAATTTTTTTGGCCATGGTTTATTTTTGGACATGTTATAACATGTATACAAATTGATAGATTTTTACAAAATAATGACCAAATGTCTATTTGCACTAGTTCTTTGGTAACGTCCCTGCAAATATGTAATAGAAGGACATTAGGATATGGGCTTCTTGTATTCCACCAACTTAATCTGGAAAGCTTGGTATATGAAGGCGGTTTATGAATTGGGAAGAGGTGTTCACATGCACAATTTAACACACTGTTATTTCTTTCACAAAGAGATGGGAGCATTTACACCACTCTTTGCTATCTCTGGCAAACCAAGAACATTAGAAAAGATAGCTCGGAAAATGCACAAATGATCAATTTGGGTAGATTTGGTACTTCTGTAAAACTTGCTCCTATCTTCTTGCCGCTCTTTTGCTACATTTAGGAGCAAGCACCAATGTTACAATTTCATAAAACACAAGTTTGGCACTAGGAATCAAAATTTGTGTGAACAGTCACGTGTTAACTTTACCTATCATTGCTCCTTTTTCATTTGTAACACCTTGTGCAAATGGACCGTAAACATATATTTTAGCACTACACAAGTTATTTCAATCAAAGTTCTTCACATTGGTAATGCTAACTTGCACCAATTCAAAAAATAGGTGAATTTCTAAGGCATAATAGCAAAGTAATTCTTATTGATTCAAGTTAGCTAGATATAGTGCGTTACAGTATTTAAAACACTATCTCAAATGATGTGACTCAAGTGGCCCAAGTTTCAAGAAAATCTTCCAAACTTGTAGCTTTAGAAGAGAGTGTGTGAAGAATGTTGCATTATGGAGGCTTTGTCACCAAGTTGCTACTTGAGTAGTGAAAGATCATGGCTAAAACCTTATTATGGAAAACAAGGGTAAGAGGCATGACACATTTTTATACCAATTACACAGGATTCATCCAAAATTAATTGGAAGGGATATGACACAATTCAAAACTCTCACAATAATTGAAACAACTTGTTTACCTATTACCCTGTTTTTTTTATAAAGTTCTTGGTTGGAGTTCAAAAATTATATTCCAAGAAAACTTTTGTTTTCTTTGGATTAAGATTCACTATATACTATGACTTAGGTCCAACTAGAAATTGGCCCAATTCACAATCCATTGGCCCATCAATTAGGCCAAAGTTGATTGGGACCTAATATAAAATCTTTGGGCTCTATTAATATCTTAATTTTGAAATTAACATCTTAGATCCAAGTTCTTGAGTTGGGCCCATGCATAAATTGTGTTGATTTAGCTTTCTTTTGGCTTGGGTTCAAATTTTGACGCCAAAAATTGCCACATAAACATCCATGTTATCAACAAGATCAATTGAGCCAACCCTCAATATGAAGCTTTAAAATACAATCAATGATCCAATTTGAAAATTTTGAGCAACCAAATTTATTCATTTTGGTGATTTTTAAATTAATCCAACAATCAATGCTCTAGTACAAAGGGGTCCTAGAAACGGGATGAACAAACTTTGACCTCAAATCTGCTCCAATGTTTTAGTCCACCATAATAGGTGTCTCCAATTGGTTTGAGTTCTTTCACACTTACTATCAGCACAATTAGACAACATAACCTCAAGAATTATAAGTGAAACTAGTACATGATTTGGACTTACAACCTTGCAAAATGAGTTTCACTCTTTTATATGTTTGCCCAAAGATTAAATGATTCATGTATGAATCTTATGATTTCACAAATGGCAAGATCAAAGGTTGAAAATAATCCACCACAATTCAAAGTCAAGTTGACTTTGGGATAGCATGGTCAAACATACAAAAACTCTCTCCAAAAAATTCACTAGAAGATGTTCTTTTTTGGATCATGATAATCTTTGGTTATTTTAAACAAAAAAACAAAAGAAGACTTAAGGGATTAAAAACCATCCAAAAGAATGTCTTCTTGTTCTCAAGAATCAAAAATCCAACTAGCATATGGGAAAGGGAAGAAAGTTTATTGAATCCATAAAACACAACTAAGAAGAATAAAGGAGAATACCAGTAATGGGTTGGAGAAAAGATTTTGGATCATGCAATTTTAACAATCAAGGAGTTGCGTTTCATATTGTTGTCCTTTTTGCATGAATTCAATTGACATCTTAACCCCTAAATGCTTGAGGGTGCTTTTCTCAATTTAGGGCGGCATTTTGGAAGCATTTGAATTGCAATTGTCAGATCATTATTAAACATGGATAGAAAATTGTAACTGTAGGATCTTGAACTTCAAAACTTTCAAACAGTGTTGCCAAGAAAAAGTTTTTAAAAGGTCACGCGGATGTTAAAATATTTGAAAGTGGATGAGTACAAAAAAATTGTTTTTTTTGGAGTTGCCCAAAACTTGTTATGCAAACTGGCAACTTCTGTGTACAAAATTGAGAAACCACTACTTATGATGATATAGTTTTTGTTGTTGTTATTTCAAAACTAATGACTCCCCTTCCAAATCCATGATCACAATTTCACAAACTAGCATGCAATGCAACTGTCAAAAAGCTACCACCTAATACAAAGTAAACTTTTCGCTTCATTTATTGACCAAAAATCATTTTCAATGGTGAATGAATTCTAACTTATATAACAATAACACTCCAAGTGAATTTTGTGCAAAACCACATTTAGATTTTGCTAGACGATGAAAGTTTAGTAAAAGCTAAGGGTCCTTATTGCCCAAGGGAGTGCCCAAGGAAAATCACCTTATTCTCAACTTGCTACCCATATTTCCAATGTGACAGCTTGTCATAAGCTCTTTGGTGACACTATTTATCACATTTTTTGGTGCCCAAGAGACATGCTTGTAGTTTAGCTTTCACTAAGAACAATTGGAATGTGGTATGAAAGAAGTTCAAAGTGGACATTGAAGCTAATTTCAAACAAAAACCTTTTCCCAAAAAATATTAAAAGAAAATCAAAATCTACAAGATCTCAAAATATCTTGAACACCCAGATTGGATGCCTTAGGCATTTAGGGGCTTATTCCACCAATGAATACCGTACTCCAAGGGCAAGGATAGCAAAAATTAATTTAATAAGCTGATGTCAGTTTATTTAAGGAACTAAAATTTTAACTATATATTTTTCTATGTTTTAAAAAATAATCTTGTAGAATGTTAATATTCAAAAGCATTTAATCTACCAGAAATTTCTTTTTTGAAAAATAAGATAAACAGATTTGGAATTATATGTTAACCTTGCCTTTTGGTTACAAGAATAGTAGTTTAGTTGCGTTTTGAACCAAATGCAAATCAAATAGATAAAAGGCAAATCTTCAAAGCCTTGATCTAGCATTTATGTACAATGTAAAAGGACAAAAGCAAAAGTTTTTTGAAACGATAAACTTAAAAATTCGAACTCAGAACTTGAATTTAACCTCTAAAGGATCAAGCCCTTTTCTCTTTGAAAATTAATGAAAATTGCCACTTGTGGGGGAATGAGTAAAAAGGTAAAAAAAAAAGTTTTTTGAAAATTCAATCGTCAAATCTTGCTCTAAATTATAAGAGATATTTGTGGGAAAGTTTCAGCTCATAATAGAAGTAGAGGAGTGAGATATTGACATCTGAAGTGAAAAAACAAAAAAATCCTTGCTACCCAAAAATTTCAAAAGTCTTTGACGGCTCTTATAAAATCCAAGGAATCTTAGTCTACTACAAACTAGAAAAAAAAAGTAAAAAATATATATATACAAAGAGCTCAAAATCATAAAGCAATAAATTTTACAAGGGGCAAAAAGAATGGAGGTTTGGGAGTCCCATACCTACCTGCAAACTAAAACTTCTCATTACTTTCATCTCATCAATCAAAGTTGAATGATTCAAAGATTACCACATAGATATAAATCTAAAGAACCAATTTCAGAACTTAATTTTAAAAAAATGCAATTTTGATTTTTTTTGGAATGCCCGCCCTCCCCCTTTTTTCAAAACTTCATGCATAACTTCTTCGAGAAATGCTAGAATGAAGAAAAGTTAGATGCCCATGTAGATCTTTGAATTCCCCACTCTCAATAAAAGTTTCAAAAAATCACAAAAAGTAGATTAGCTATATGTACATGCCCAAAATCCATTTGTCCCCTGAGGGGATAGTTGATCCTTTAGGGATTAATAATTTAAATTTCCAAAATCAATTTTCTTGTCACTTTATAATTTACATTTAGAATTTTATTTCTAACTCGTTCAAAAGTATGATGAAAAAGATCAACAATACTTTAGATTGAAAAGTTTCATTGTATATTTCATCCCAAAAATGAAACAGGAATGAGTGAAGAGCTTTTAACCCCTAAAAGGCCCAAGTGGCCCCTCGAGGACCAAGTGGGGTTTTGGGCATGTACCTAAAGCCAAAGTAGTTTTATGATTTTTTGAAACCTTCATTGAAGATTGGTAATTCAAAGACCTATTTGGAAATCTAAAGTTTTCTCCAATCTGACATTTGGCGAAGAAGTTATGCAAGAATTAATCAAAACTAGAAGAAGAGGGGCACTTTGGGCAAGGCCTCTAGGCTTTGTAAGTGTGTGGTGACTCCAAAAATGATAAACTCTTATGAGCACAAGGTGTGGACACTTGTGCAAAGGGAAGTTGGGTGGAAGGAGCTTATCTTGGGGGACTCTCAACCCTCCATTCCTGTGGCCCTTTGTAAAATTTGGTACTTTAATTTTTTGAGTGGTTTCTGTATATGTTTTGTAGTTTACTTTCTTTCCAAGTTGTAGTGAGTAAAGATTCTTTGATTTTCACTATTTTGGATTTGTGTAATTCATATTTTTGAAATTTTCATAAATCCTCCATTTTTGCCTAGCGTATTTGCAAATTTCATGACCTTCTAGTATTCAAAGATTTTTTGAAGTATGTTGTACTCTTCCAATTCATTTGCAAATTCTCCCAATCATACCTAACTTAGTCTTTTACATGGAGTAATTAAACCTCACCTTTGTATAGAGCATTTTTTTGCTTTAAGAGTGGTTAAAGGCTTTTGAAATTTATGGGCAAGAAAGAAAAGAACTTTCTTTTTCACTTTAGATGTCAAGATCTCACTCCTTTTCATTTGATATGAGCTGGTTTTTTTCCCACAAGTACCTCCCATAGTCTAGGGCAAGATCCTACAATTGGATTTCCAAAAAAACTCTTTTTCCTACCTTTCCACTCATTCCCCTAGAAGTGGCAGTTTTGAGTGACTTTTACAGAAAAAAGAGCTTGTGCCTTTAGGAGTTAACCCCTAAAGGACCAACGAGCCTAATATGGCCAAAGGGGTTGCTTGGAGGTGTGAAAGTATACAAAAGAGGCATTTTTAGCTCAAATTTTGGTCTGCCACTCAAGTCCAAATGGAGTTGCTACTTCAAGAATTTTTTTTGATCGGCTTGTTGTTCCTTGAAGCACCTAGTTTGCTCTAGATCCTACATGGAATATGGAAAATATTCTATTTTTTTTACAATTAGGAGAAGAATGTCTTTGAGAAAACAAAGGGAGCTGCTTAGAAAGTAGATGGGATGGGTGCTCTCATGTCTCATATTGTACAAGGGAGAAGTTTGGTGATGTGTTGCTTTTTTTTTCTTGATTTGGGCAAGGTTTTTATAGCTCTAAAGTAAGGAGCTAGTGGAATCTAGCTACTTTGAGTGACCGTATCTTTTGGAGTTTTTTTTCCATTTGTGGAGTTTTGTTTTCCATCAAGTACAGCTAGATACAATCTCATGGGATTAGCCATTAAGTAAATCTTTTTTTTGAGAAAATATTACATGAAAGTCCAAAATCCTTATTTTGAACTATTGCCCAAATTGGAAAACATGAGATTCTCAATGGTGGGGATTTTACAGATTTACTTGGATTTGAAATCAAATCAGTTTAGAATATTTGAATTATAGTTGGGTATAGAACGACCCATTTGGATTATGTGATTACTTGTTCAACTTTCCAAAAACTTGGGGAATGTGCTGAAAGTTTCATGTTGGAGATATGTTGAATTTTCTTAGCAAGACGCTTAGAGGTTAATTGATAGCCTGGGTATATCTCATCAATAAATTTTTAGGTTATGATCTTCCCTCTTATAAGTTTCCCCTCATAAGTTTCAAACTTTGTTAAATATTAGGCACCAATGTTCTAATATGACAAAATATTATAACTTTTAAGCTTGAGCAAAATTAGATTGTTAAAACCGTTTGTGGAGGGAGAAAAGTAATGGAATTTTTGTACTCTTTCCATTGATAAGTTTTTCCTCAATGAGTTTTAACCTTTACAAATTTTGAAACCCCTAGTCCGCTAAGGCCACAAATCATTTAACCCCTCAACGCCCCGGGTATCAAAGAAACACAAGGAATGGATCAAAATTTTTGTTGTTGGGGGCGTTGAGGGGGTTAAAGGGAAGATTGTACACCAACATCTATTTTGCCCAAAGTGAAGTTTTAGAAGAAAATAATTACACTTGTAGTTATAATTTTTGACTCAAAAGTTAAGGTTCCATGTGAATTTTGTATACTTTTCTACAAATTGTCATACCAATAATTGAAAATACCTCGATTTTGTCAAAACAATACACTAAAAAACATGAGATTTCTTTGCAAAGATGTACACTAAAACATCACAAATACATATCTACATTTTTTTTTATAGATTACATGAATTATTTACTTGTCAAATTCTACCTTAGGTTTCCACCTCCTTAATTTCCAACCAATGGTTTCTACATAAATTACTTGCAACGATTTGATGGGGGTAGTCTCATTAAACAAGTGTTAAAACATAAATGAGAGATTATTTTTTTGGTTAACCCCAAAGTGACATTGCATTTCTAGGGCTTCTAGGAATTTGTTCTAATTTGAACAAAAAGCCAACATTTTGATAAGTTGTATCAATTCTTTTTGAATTGTAACCGTATAAAATCAAACTAAACATGTTAAAGATCTCATTAGAAAAGAAAACCCAACAATGTCTCTTGTGGATTGAAAGATTATAATGTTTGATCATGAGGGTGTTAAAACTGTGAAAGTGATTTGAAGTCTTTCATTCTTCTTTTCACCTGTTAAATTAAAAAGTTGATCACCAAAAAAATATGAGGTTAAAGGGCCTAACATGCATAACCCCAACCAATTTATGGCTTCTCTACATCTACTCTACAATTTTTTTTAAATGAATTTCTAATGTGTTTTTTTCTTAAAGATCTTGTGTACTTGAAGCTCATTCCCAAGAGCCCTCAACACTACATAAAGTCAAGATTGCAATGGACACCTGTGCACAAACTCTTGAATAGAAAAATCATAATCAATCATGAGCTAAATCAGATTGTTGAATCTAAAACTAAGCTTCAAAAAGAGCTTTTCAAAAATATAAACTACTAAAAATAGTAATTTGGTTGGGTTTTATTTGACTTCAAAAACTGATCGAGGACAGTTTCTTGTCACCAATGACGCTTTGGGGTTAACCCTTGAAGGGCCCAAATGCCCTTTGCAGCTGTAATGTGCTGTTCTGCTGGTATTCAAGGGATGTTGTGGCATTTTCAGACTTTTGTGTACACTGATGACTTGTAAGAAATTCCAAGCCAAATTAGATTGTGCATTTTTTTTGAGAAGAGACCTTGTCAAATTCTGCAGGTTGAGGTTTGTATCTGCACTTGCATACGGTATAGGTACGGTACTTAATTTGTATGTCGACGAGGCCACCCTGCCTACACAACAACGCAAGCCGTACCAGACAGGTGGCCGTATTGCGGAATTGCATGGCTCATCTTTGCGTGGCCCAACGCATGTTAAAGTCACCTAAACCATGCGTATCCTAGTCCACTATGGTACCTGTATCTTGGAGGCCCAAGGGTCCTTCAGGAGTTAAAGATCGGGAGAATATTAATAAACAAAGGTTGATGTGTTAGAACAAACTGTACACATTCAATCCGTTGAAGGTAAAGTGTAACTCAAATTCTCAAAAGGCAAAGATGTGTTAAAAGTGCAAATTGAAAGAATATTACAACAACAGCATTCAAATTAGGTATTGAATCATGTCATGTATGTTTTGCAAATCAATATTTACGAATGAATTTTGAAAAAACCTCTTCTAAATATATCAGAGTTTGAACGTTAGGGGTGTTTGTGAGAACTTTTTCTTGAAGGTTCAAATTCTTAAATCCAAATCCGAGTGCATTTTTGAGATTTCATCTTTTTTCACTTGATTTTGAATTGATTTCTTGATTGGGCAATTCTTGACTAGTACGTATAAGTTTGAAGATGGAAACGTCTTTGAATCTTTTAGATTTTAAAATATTTACAAAGAAAAACATGCAAGCAAAAAAATCTCTGTTGTAATCATGTTGCAAAACTAGTGTACTAATCAAAAAAAATGGGACTGATGAAAAAAACTTCTTGTATTGGATGCATTCTGCAATAAAAACTGTCCGTAGTGACACGCCAAATTGACTAAAATGTCTAAATTGACAATAATTTGTCAAAAACATGTCCAAATTGATCGAAAAGTGTCCTAATCAGCTAGACCTTATTGATAAAAAAAATATCCAAATTGACGATGCTTCCTTGTAGTGTACATGTTAAATTCATTTATCATTTAAAACAAACACTTTGAATCTTGAGGATTTTTGTGGCAAGCATTGGAATTTGTGAATGTAAGTGAGGTAGGAGTACCCCTCACCAATAGTGTCCCCATCCCCAATACCTACTTGTGGTAGAGATGTCAATGATGTCAATGACTAACAATTATATAAAAAAAGTTATGGGTGACAAAGTGATGATTTTGGGTGACTAATTGTTTTGAGTGCCCCATCTCACTATTTAAGAACTCCTCAAGTTAATATTATGAGTGTATGAGCACACTAAAGACATCTCCTACAGACAACTATACATTTTCAATGATTTGGGACTTTCAAATTGATGCTAATATTTCTGATTTCCACTTACTAACTTAAAACTATTTTTTTCCTAGTTCATCAATTGATTTTCATACCCAAAACCCTTTGTTTCAAGCTTATGGGTGCTCTTACCTTGCTATTGTACTTAAATATGTTCACCTAACAATCTCCATATCTTCTGCAAATTTTATATATATATATATATATATATATATATATATATATATATATATATATCATATTAGCTATAAGGACAATCATTTATTTTAAATACTTAAACAATTTCATTATGTACTTTTTTAAAATCATGATTCTGTCCCGTTTTTACAAACAATGTATCATTAAATTCATGAAGTTTATAATCTACTTCATGACTAACATAGTGTCACATATATGATTCTCTCAATCTGTCATAGCAACAATGATATTGGAGGAACCTACCAATAAAAATTAAGCCAAACAATTTGAGATTTCGGTTATTTATTATTTTTAAATAGCTAATTTCATTACTCTCATTTTTCCAATGGTGGAATTGCTATATACATTGATGTGTAAAAACCGAAGAATAAATACAAAAAGAGTAAATTTGAACGTTATAGTGTTGCATCAATTACACCAAGTTGTTGAAGAATTGATTTTGAAGAATAAAAGAAACATTATTGTTAGGTAACTCAAACACTTCCAATGGTTTCAGGAGAAAAATTATAAATACACTGTGTAAACTCTTTCCAAATGATAATTTCAATCACAAAACTACAAGAGTTATAATACTTGTCTTTCAGTTATTAAAAGGGGGCTTAATTTAACCCCTAAATCTCTGGGGCCTTTATTTTGTCAAAAGACACTCAAAATTGTCATTTTTATTGTAAAGAGTATTTTTTTTTTTTTAAATTGGTCTTTTTGCATATCTAATCATAGGATCTTGTACTAGACTAGTATAAGAATGTGGAAACAAAAATTCAAAAACTTTGACAACACAGATTGCAAGATATTTGCATTTAAAGTGTAAAAAACAAGCTTTTTTGCACCTTGCATGACTAAACTATTTGACTTTGAACTTTTTTAACTTATTTTTTTTGCACCATAGAGTTTTGAGGTTTATTTCTTTAAGGTGGGAAATTGAGTTGAGAATCTTTGGAAAAAATCAAAACAAACAATACTTTATTTTCATTCTTAAAAAAAACATTAGGTAGAAGAAGGTATGAGACTGAACAAAAACTTATATTGTTAATAACCTTGCAATGGAATTGAAACTCAACAATCCTGATGGTGAGATTGTTCTAGAAGCAAACTTCACCCTTTCCAACAATTTTTTTTGAAAAAACGTTAAACTTGCATTCAAAAATGAAGTTTATAAGTTATTTTTTCAAGAAGATGCTTAAACTGCCCAAAAAAATAAGATTGTTCATAACTTTCTCATAACTAGTCCAAATGGAATGGATCAAAGCTTCAAGTATAGACAAAACTATAACCTATGAGAAAAAAAACAAAAACAAAAAAATTCAAGTTTTTGTAAATTTTTTTTGCTGCCCAATTTGCATAAATTTGTGCTTATCTAGGCATAACTTTTGCTTTTGGGCATTAATTGGAATAAAAATTATATTCCCCAAAAGCTAATGTGTTTTCCTATCTTCAAAAAAATTCAAAAAATCAAAAAAAAAATTGAGGCTGTAGGTACCTGCCCAAAATCCCATTTGTCCCCTAAGGGGACATTCAAGGATTTAGGGGTTAAATACATATGGTCTATGGTACTTTTACACAAGAATCTTATGAAGAATGTTCACTAAATTTTCTAGTCAAGCACACATTACAATGTTGAATTTCATTTTGGATGTAAGCGTGCATTTTTCTAAAATATCAAAAGTTCCAACCCTAGTTTTCTCAAGGTTTTTTCACCTTAGTGTGACAAGTGCCTAAACAA
Source organism: Ulota crispa (assembly GCA_963920765.1). Lineage (NCBI taxonomy): Eukaryota > Viridiplantae > Streptophyta > Bryopsida > Orthotrichales > Orthotrichaceae > Ulota > Ulota crispa. Next base: position 9,377,015 of record OY987247.1, on the reverse strand, counting down.
ACAATTGAAAACGTAAATCAAGGGAATTGCTAAATCCACCACAATTTTTGCTAGATCCACCACATTACGCTATATTTGGAAGTAGGACAAATTTCATACTTATTGGATGACCATTTAATGAAAAAGATAGAAGTACTCCACTGTCTTCCCTTTGTTTCATCTTTTTCTTTGTCCACTCTTCCCTTTCTTCCTGTTTCTTACTTGGCTTAACTTCAATGACTTTGAGTATAATTATATAATCTGATGGATAAATAAGTTTGCCATCATCATTAAATGGTCATTACAAAAACATGAAGTTTGCCCTTCTTTTCATATTGGAACTCCTAAACGTAATACAATGTGGTGGATTTAGCAAAAGCTGTGGTGGATTTAGAAATTCCCTAAATCAAATCCCACATCCTTGAAGCTCAAACTCCAAAGCCTTTTTTGGTGCAGCGGAGTCCTATCTTGCCAATTTTGCAAATTCGGACAAACATGGGCTTGTCCTCTCCATGTAAGTTACTACCCAATAGAAGTGAACAACAAAGAGGTGACTAATCAAAAAATGCACTATACTGCATATACATGTTTATGAAAAAGCCCCGTGGGGAAAAAAAAACGGGCATGTACAATACAATCGGGTATAGTAATCTTACAAATTTTTTCGCAGTGAAATTTCAGCCAACTTCAAGACCTTTTGAAGGCCATAACTTCCTCAAAAATTGTCCGTTTTTGAAACTAAAAATTGTGTTGGATACTATTGAAGGGTACTACATGATTTGATAAAAAAAAATCTGAAGTTTATAAACAATATAAAAAATTGGGCTACTTCCTATATAGTGTACTTCCACCTCTTGCCAAAATCACCGCTTGAATTTGATTGAGCTACACCACCACCAACGGCCGAAGAACAAGCAAGAAATGATACACATCATTCAAAGAGTATGGGATGAGGTATCCATGGAGCAACTAAAAACTCTTATTACAAGTATGCCTAATCAATTCAAGCGGTGATTTCTGCTAGAGGTGGAAGTACTAGATGGTAGACACAATATAGGAAGTAGCTAATTTATTTTTATCATTTCTAAAATTTCAGTTTTTTTATATCAAATCATGTAGTACTCTTTTGTGTGATTCCAATGCAATTTGCAGTTTCAAAATTGAACAATTTTTGAGGAAGATATGGCTTCTTAAAGTTGCTGAATTGTTGGTTGAAATTTGACTGCAAAAAAATTCGTAAGATTACTGTACCCGATTGTACATGTTTTATCAGGCCAACATGGAAAAGCTTTGATTTTTGCCAGTCAGAAAATGTAAGAGTTTACATAAGGTATATACACCCATTAGTAACACCAGCCGTTTAGTGACATCTGAAATTAAACCCAACAGTAAGTACTTTTGCACCCACACAAGTCACACGCAACCCCAAATCAGACACTCAAGTTGACATAAGAAAACAAAAATTATGTAAGTGGCGGTTTACGATTGAGTGTGACATGATCTTTTTGTTGTCATGACATGGTCTTCTTGTTGTTGTTTTTTTAGGAGTCTAGTGTCTACAATAAATAAGTCTAGGAAGTTGCTTTCAACAATTCATATTTTATTCATATGATTTCAAAATATTCCAAAGATAATTTTCCTTGAATGTGTACCCATTTTCTAACAAGCCCATACCATTAGATTCTCAAAACACCCTCCCAATTACCATATCTAAAGTAAGTGTCACTTTTGGGTGTACATACCTTACTTACGAAGGGAACATTGATTTCATAGTTGGCTTTGGGGACTCTTGCATATCCTGGAATCACGGAGGAAGACAAAACAGGATAACTCCAACAGAGGGAGCAGATTATTACATTCACCCTTGTTTGTCAAAAAAGGTGGGACTTTCCACCTGGGCCCAGCAAACACGTTTGTGCAGTACACCGAGCCAACGCATTGAGAACAACGATGGGCACAACAATCGGAAACAAAGTTGAGAACAGCGATGGGCACAGAGAACAAAGGGAACGAAGGTGGGCAGAGAGAGAGAGAGATAGAGAGGAGAAAACAGAGATGGGCATACAGTGGGGACGGAAGGGAACACGGAGGCAAGGGAACAACAATAATAAGGAGCGGTAATGAGGAGGCGAAGGAAGCCACCAACTCCACGCCTGAGAAGGGAGAACCAGAAACAAGCCCCAAACTGCTCGCAGGTCACAATCTTTGGGTCGCTCCTTCAATAACAGCCAGGGCCCCATGGCCCCACGGTCCCCCGTCGTTACTAGTAACTTACCAGCCCCCAACGAGAGTCGCAATAGCTGGCCCACAGTGCAAGCAGTCAGGCAAGCACCTCGCACTCGTCGCACTTGTCGCACTGTGATCGTCCTTGTCGTCGTCGTCGTCGTCGTCGTCGTCGTCCCCTCCCAGGCTCCTACTGCTCCTCTCCTCTGTCGCTATGCCCCTCCGCACCCCGACCTCGCCCCTCTCTCTCCCGCCTTCGCCACACTCGACTCTCCCTCATCTCTCTCATCCACCACCCCCTCTTTCATTTGCCAGTTCGGGAAGCACCAAGTTTAGATAAAACTGACACCTTGGGAGGCCAGCAGCTCCGGATCTCGCACGGATCCGAGACTGGCGAGCATGTGTGAGTGTACGGAACGAGATGTGACGAGCCCGGGAGCGTAGAATTTGAGCAAGCGAAGGAGTGTAGGGTTGGACCCGGGGGTGCCTTCGGTAGTTGGCGTGGCAATGGCCGTGACGGACAATGCCGGGGTAGGGCTGGCCATGGGCATGGCGCAGCTGCCATTGGGCCGGAACTTCCCCCTGATTGCCATGGATGCCAAGGAGAACGGGGGCCCCGGTCCGCTCTACGATCCGCACCACGCCGCGCCCCACCTGGAGCCGCAGCCGGGGCAGGGTCTGCAGCAGTACGAGCAGCAGTACGAGCAGCAGCGGCAGCACCAATCCTACAACAGTCAGCAGCAGCAGGTGCAGGTGGCGTCGGCGTCGTCGTCGTCGTCGTTGGGGGTGCAGCAGGGCGCGCGAGCAGCGAACGGCGCGAATGGGCACGCCAAGGGCGAGAGCGCGGGCGACGAGGAGGACCTGCGGAGCAATGGCAGCAACAACAGCATGCGGGAGCTGGAGGACCTGCTGACGAAGCTGAATCCGCTGGCGAAGGAGTTCGTGCCGCCGTCGCTGACGGACGCGGGCGCCGCTGCGACGACGTCGGGGGCGTCGTCCAAGGGGCAGCAGCGCAAGGTAGGTCGGGAGCTAGGGGCGATCGTGGATTGGGCGTGCAATTAGGGAGGGGATCGCAGGGCACGAGGGCAATGCCTGGGTGGTGCTTAGGACGCCCCCGCTGGCATTGCGTGAGTGGAGTGGAGTCGGGGAGGGCGGTGATCTGCGTTGGGGGTTGGTTGGTTGGTTGGTTGGTGTGGCTGATCCGCGGTGTGGGTGGCCATGTGATAGAAGAAGAATGGCTACAGCCAGGGCAACAAGCGGCGGGCGAGCAGTCGCACGAGCCGGGCGCAGCGCGAGGACAGCATCCGCAGGACCGTTTACGTGTCGGACATCGACCAGCAGGTACGGATCTCGCATGGCTTGTGGTGTGGGGTGGCTCGCTCGCTCGCTCGCTGCGTGGCCGATCGTGAGGGGTGGGTGGTAGCGGTCTAGGGCGGGCACGGCAGTGGAATTGGTAGATCCAATGGAATTGGGGCGCGGGGTCAAGAAGACGCAATGCCGTGAGGGTTTGGTGGCCCTACGGTGGGCGGCGCGAGACCTGGGGAATTGGAGTTGATCGGGCGCGTCCGGCAGCGGATCGCTGGAAGAGGGCGCCAGGATTGCAGTGGAAATTGGAATTGGGGCCGGGGTGTCCCCCCAAGGGGAGGGCTTGCTGGGCGAGACGGAGGGGAGTGTAGACTGTAGAGGGAGGGCATGTGGCGTAGATGCCCAGCCGTGGCGGGGGGGACGGATGTCAATTTTGAGCGGAGTCCGTGAGGTGGCGCGAGCTTCGCCGGTTTCGGCGGAGGGCAGTGCGTGATCGGTAGGTGGCCGTGAGGCCGGGGCATGTGGCTCTCTTTGCATTGTGGACATGGACGGCATAACGGAAGTGGAGTTGGTGTGGTGTGGTGTGGTAGGTGACGGAGGAGCAGCTGGCGGCCCTGTTCATCACGTGTGGCCAGGTAAGGCACAGGCGCCGTCGGTAGCAGGTCCGGGCTTCGGACCCGCTTGTTGAGAGGCGCAGTTGTGGGGAGAGGGGTGTGTGAATTGCGCTGGCTGTGATGTGGTGAGGCGTTGTGGTGGGGAGCGGGGATGGTGAGTAGCGCGGGAGGGAGCGTCGGTTTATGTTTCGCACACCAGCCGTGGGAGTCCGAGGATGCGGAGGGGTGGCATTTGGGTTGTGGAAAAACGGAAGCTTGCGCAAATTAGGTCGTGATAGGAGTGGTTTGTGGGGAGTGGAGCGGTAGACGGTGCGAAAGAGGGAATGCAGGACAATGCACGTTGCTAACGGGGAGGGTGGGCGTGGGGCGATGGTCAGGTGGTGGATTGCCGGGTGTGCGGGGACCCGAACTCGGTGCTTCGATTCGCGTTCGTGGAGTTCACAGACGAAGGTACGTTGGCAATGTCCGTCCGCGAGAACAGCAACGTTCTGGTCTGGTTTCGTGGCGAGTAGGTGGAACAGTGGATTGGGAATGGTGTTTGTGGTGGCGCGCATGCATGGCTGACTGAGTTCGTGTGGTGTGGTGGCGGACAGACGGTGCGCGGGCGGCGCTGAGCCTGGCGGGGACGATGCTGGGATACTACCCCGTGCGGGTGCTGCCGTCGAAGACGGCTATCGTGCCCGTGAACCCGACCTTTCTGCCTCGGGTAAGGCTCTCTCTCATTGTGTGCGAGGGCGGGAATGTCGCTGTTGTAGAGAGCTGTGAGAGTTTGAAGGAGGATGGCGTTGGCGAGGGTTGCGCCTGCCGCTGATTGGGGGGGAGGTTCGGGGGTTGCATTGGGACTTGGGATGAGCAAGAAGGGGGGGTTGTCATGGGGGAGCGGAGTGTGCAGTGCGTGGGTCTGATATGATGGGCATTTTGGTGTGCAGTCCGAGGACGAGCGCGAGATGTGTGCCCGCACCATCTACTGTACAAATATTGACAAGAAGGTGAAGTGGAGTGGAACAAGCCTGTGGGTTGGGTGACGGTGGCAGGCCGTGGGGGCCGGTGCAGGGAACCGGGGTTGGATGGTGTGAATGCTTGGGTTGGGTTGTGGCCTTGAGTAGGATGAGCGTCGTTGTAGGTGGTTTCCCGGTGTTTTGAGTGGTGAGTGGTGAGCGTGTTGTGGTACGGCGGGGGCTCTGAGCGGGCAGTGACTTGATGCAGGTGTCGCAGGCCGATGTAAAGCTCTTCTTCGAGTCATTGTGTGGAGAGGTAAGGCCGCGATGGCTGAGAGTGGGTGCTGTTTTTGTTGCTTTGGCCACGGCGGTGGAGGTTGCGGTAGGTCGCCGTGTGACGATGAGATGACCTGGTGGATGCGTGCAGGTGGCACGTTTGAGATTGCTGGGAGACTACCATCACTCGACGCGCATAGCGTTTGTGGAGTTCGTGATGGTGAGTTGTGGGCTCCTTGGACTCGCGTGGTCGGGATGAGAGACGCGATATGGTGTGGGACGGGAGGGGGTGGTTTGCGCGGAGAGCAGTGTTGGGGGTGGTTTTGGACGCAGGCGTCGAGCGAAGGAGAGGAAGGTCTGAGCTGGGAGGGGCTGTGAGGTAGAAGCAGTCCTGCTAGGGGGGTTGGCGGAGGCGGAGGCGGATGCTTGCAAGGTTGCGCTGAAACGGGCTGAGTGGGTATGTGACAGGCGGAGAGCGCGATGGCGGCGTTGAATTGCAGTGGCGCCATCTTGGGGTCCCTCCCAATCAGGTGACTGCAGCTGCCTGGTGTAGTGGCACGGTTTGGAGGATGTGGTCTAGGGTGGGTTTCTTGGGGAAGCAGTTGGGAGTGGGGTAGAATTTGCTGATTTGTTGGCGTGGGGGTGGTGTGCATGCAGAGTGAGCCCGTCGAAGACGCCAGTGAGGCCGCGGTCGCCGCGTCCACCGCTGCACTGAAGGCGAGCCCGGGAGGCACGAAGAAGAGGCTACTAACGGCGCCGTGGTCGTGGTGCGTCCTGGCGAGCACCAGGGTTTCAAAGTCTGCCGTTCGCGACCACCCGAGGACGCGGGTGGGGGGGCGGCGGCGGCTCATGACGCGTTTGTGGCTACTACTGCATCGGGAGACTGTAGACGAACCGGAAGAGAGCTGGAGGCAGGAGCCAGCATTTAGATGGCTGGAGGGCGACGGTGCGCGCACGTGTAGAACCGCGAGCGGCAGCATCATCATCATCATCCCTTTGGCCAGTCCCTGCCAACACGATTATTCATGTGCTTTCCAGAGCTCTACTGCGGCAGAGCCGTTGTCTGCACAGGTGCTAGCTTGCCTTGCCAGCGCCTCGGTTCGCAGGGGCGGGCCCGTGCGAGAGGGTGGCTGCTCGCTGGTGGCTCACGACGGGGCTGTACTCGGGCGTAGAGTAGCATAGCGTGAGCGAGCGAGCAAGCCAAGCCAAGCAAGCAAGCAAGCAAAGCGAGGCAAGAGACTAAGACTACTGTCGTGCCCTTGGATTTCAGGAGTGTGTGCGCGACCACTGAGTGCGCAAGAGGCAAGTAAGCGAGGGCCCCTTGCGCAGCACAGCCGGGGTCCCACATTTGTTCGGAGCAATTGCAGCAGCCTCGTTCCCTCACCGTCGAGAGACCTCTGGCTAGTTCCCACAGCAAATAATGGATTCCTATCCGCCATGCCTAAGGCTTTATTTTTTAATTTATTTATTCCCCATCCCCCCCCCCCCCCCCCGCTTCCCCGCACTCCTGTCTTGTCATTCCACCACCTCTCCGCCGTTCTCCTGAAATCTCCTCCACGTCTGTCGATGGCCCCTCGCTTTTGTTCTTTTGACTTGTGTGGGTGTTTGCGCAAGGGTTTCGTGTAGCAGTGGTCTTTTGTAAGCTAAATGTTTTGTGTGTATCAGGTGGCCGGAGTTGGTTTCTGCCGTTACCTGGCTTTGTTGACGGGAATGTTTTGACTGCCTGGAGTTTGTGTTGTATACGGTATCATGTGGCTACTTCTGTTGTTGTTTTGGTGGTATGTCTAGAAGTCCGGCTTTTTGTACTGCTGTACTTTTCGCACGTTTATTTGTTGAAACTTCCTGGTATTTTTCTTTAGTCACTTTAGGATATTATTTTCGATTGGCCGAGAGACGGTTCGGATTATTTAGGCAAATAAGGGAAATCTCGGTTCGACTTCGTCTCAGCAAACGCGTCCGCGAAACCGTTAACTGTACCAACTGGTCTTCAGACGTAAGTCCGCATGGTATTCCGAATAGTTACATTTCGCCACTCTATCTACTGTTTAATAGGAAAATTCATGTCTTCGTTACTATGACATACAACATCAAAACAAGATCAGATGGTGGCGTGAATTCGCCTGTGAAAAACCTCACTACTTAATCGACACTGTACTTAGGTTTATTGGATAACCATGCCTCTCCTGTTTTGCAACAACTTGTAACTCATGAGCAACTTAACCCCTAAACGTTGGCACGGACAAAAAAACGTCCTCTACCTCAGAAAAACAACTCTGTATCCTAGAAAAGACTGATTTTGATCTGATTTTGTTTCAGAAGTGATCATAAATGCGTAGTGCATCATGGAAGGCAAAAAATTACCTCTTGAGATACATTCATTATGTTTTGTAACTCAAATTGTGATACATGATGTTAGCTCTTGAGTTGCCCTTCTTGCAATTTTCATGAGGGCACCATGCACTGTTGACTTTTCCAACTTTTTGAGGCAATACTATTGGTGCCCATATGCAAAACACTGTAGAATGCTACAAGCAGGGCAAGCCAAGGTGATCCATTTGTCCTTTAAGGGTTATCCCTTGAATGACCATAGGGAACCATATGTAGGCTGGCGAATAATTGTCGTTTGCTATCGATAAGAAATTTGAATTTGGGATCTCAAGTAGCTCATTAGAACCACATTGATCTATTCTCCAACTTCATTGTTGGTCTTAAATGTAGTAGAGGTGTGGATCCATTCCAAATACAAGAAAAATACCCCACATTGTAATGGACGCAAATGGCCATTTGGTCATTTAAGGGTTAAGCATGTCCTCAATTTGTCCACCACAAGCACAAACCCATTCCCCTAGTCAAAACTGAGCACTTCCTCCTAAAAGCAAGACGATAACATACAATAAAAAGAAAATGACAAAACATCCCCGAACACTTTAAACACACTTAAGGTATCCCAAAACACTTTAAACACACTTAAGGTAGCTGCCTCCATAAGCATGAGTTTAAGCACTGTAGCATAGTTAGGGTTGTTGGACAAGGGCAAAATTATATCATTAGATTGGAAATAGAGAATAAAAAGTATTAGTTTAATTTAGGAAGTTATCCACGATCATGTGTGCATGGATATTTTTCAAAGTGCTAAATCACTGAAATTACAAGAACCATGTGTAAGAGATGCTAAAACAAGACTTGTTGCTTCTTAAATAGTGAGATGGGTACTCAAATCCATCATACCAGTCACCCACAACAATCACATTATCACCCATAACCATCACTTAGTTCACTCATAAGCATTTGCTTTCTTAACTATGCCGTCAGTGACGCCCATTGAGACAGTCACGCTGATGGGAGCGCCTACCTTACCAAATCACAAGAAAGCCAGGAAAGATCAACTCAAAGAAACAACCATACTAAAAACGCCATCAGCACAGCAAAACTGAACAACAAACCCAGAAAACAAAATCATCTGCAGCAAGCCTCAAAGATCACCACGCAGTCTCCGGCAAGAGCGAGGGGCCATCGACAGACG